>JZSA01006438.1:0-30038 GCA_000956155.1 Cotesia vestalis | reverse complement strand
AAAAAAAAAAAAAAAAAAAAAAAAAAAAAAAAAACACTCATTCACATATCTATTAATTTTTTTTTTTTTAATAAGCTATTTATTAGTTGCAAGCAATAATATTTATTATACTTAAATTAAATAATTAATTTTCAATATCAAGGCAAAAAAAAAAAAAATTTGCAAAAAGTATAGTGGATTATATTCAATTGATGATTCATGCATAATTTATAAATTATAATAACAAAATTTTTACGAATTGAATAAAAATATATATCACTCTATTAATAACTGTATTTTTATTTATAAATAATTTATTACGGTGTTTTTTTTTTTTTTTTAAATTTTATTTAAAAAAAAAAAACCCACGACTTACGACAAGTTCTATTGGTAGCGACAAAGAGAAAATATTTAGCCAACATTATTAAGTCTTATTATAACGTCAAGTAGTCAATGACAATGATAAATAAATCGCGCATATTTAATTACTTTATTGTTGATACTATTTATTTTTATTTTCAACTTATTGTATACTAATATATGATTGACTGATGCAATTTAAACATTTATTGCATTTATTAATAATAATTATGGATTTAAAATTTACCATATTTCTGTATCATTACTTGAATATTTAAGAACTCGAGCTATTTCTTGATTTTTGAATTTATTAATACCAAAAATTGTTTTAGGTTTAGATATTACGGTATCAGGATAATTAATTCGTTCTTTTAATAAATCTTGTCGTAGTTCTTCAGAAGCTGTACGTGGTATATTCGTTTTTTCAGAAGAATTTGTTTGATTTTTTTTAATAAATGTAAATGCATTGGCAATACGATAACTATCACTACGTTTTATTTTACGTTCATTATCTAATTCTAAATTATTTTGACGATTATGATTATTATTTTCTTTTAAATTATTTATTAAAGAATTATTATTGCTGTTATTATGATTATTGGAGATGTTATTGTTATTGTTGTTGTTGTTTTTATTATTGATGTTATTATTAATATTATTAATAATATCATTGTCAGATATTAATGAAAAAGAAAAATGATTGTTATCATGAGAATAATTGATATTTACGGAAGGTGATACTAATAAATTTTTATCGGTAATATTGGTGGAATGTGAATTTTTATCATGGCCTAATAATAATAATGAAGATGACGGTGATTGATTAAAATCGATGGAAGATGTCACTAAATTTTTTTTGTGTTGTTGGTGATGTCTATTAATGGTAGAATCGACGCTAGTGGTGCCATCGTGATGAGTGCAAACAGTGCGATATACTAGTTCCATGTTCTTCAGTCTCTTACCTTCCTCCTTGATATTCTCCTCATCAATTTTAACTTTGTCAAGCTCTGCTGGTGTTGCTGTTGATGATGTTGATGATGCTGTTGATGCTGTTGATCCTACCGTCCTGTTTGTTCTTTCATTAATAATTGATGACTCTGGTTGTTGCTGTTGATGAGCCAAATTAACAAAAGCTCGAGGTTTAATTATACCTCGTGGTGATTCAGGATAAGGTTTCTCATTTCGATTAGTAGCGGCAACTATTGGCGATGATTCTTTAATGAATGGACCTAAAAATATAATAAATATTTAATAATTTAAATATAATAATATTATTAATATTATTTACCTGGATTAAATGTAGTATGTGATTCCTTTCGTCTTTTTAGACTATCTGACGAATAAATAACTTTTCCTTGATAATCTAAAACAACTCTAGCGCCTTGCCGTCTTTTTCTTTCTAACGAGCAGTCAGATTTTTTTGGTAAATCGCTAAGACTAACGTACTCGGCAGATTCAAATTCATCTTGTAATAATTTTGATTTTTTTGGTGATTGTTGTTGTTGTTTTTTACTATCAATATTAGCATAAACTTGAGTAATATTTTTTTGACGATACCTGTCTTTATTATTTCTAAAATCGGCTATGGTAACATAGTCGCCAGAATCTTGACAAGTTTTTATTTTACTTCCAACTCCAACTACACTTGTATTTACTAATTCATCATATGATACTGAATTAGTATTATGTAATTGTAATATTTTATTATAATTTGGCTGTTGTTGTTGTTGTTGTTGTGATTGTTGAGCTTGTTCGTCATCTGAACCAGATGGAGTTATTACACACATGGACGGAATACGATTTGTGCTTATTGCCGTTTTATTACGTAGACGTTCAATTCTATCATAACCTTCAAGATCACTTGATTCAGAGTATTCTAATTCAGAGCAGGAGCGCGCTGTATAACAAGCTGGACTTGAAGCAGAAGCAGATTCCACTGGAGATGAGCATGTATTATGTCCACTGTCTGGTGAATTACCTCCATTATTTTGTCCGTGAATCTGTTAAATAATAAATTAATAATTAATAATTTAACAAGTAAAAATTAAATATATAAATTTATTAATTATTACCATAGCAACAACAGTCAAGCTGGATTTTCTTTCAGGTGGAATAGGAGGAGCGCCAGCCATTAAAGTTGTACAAACAGTACCAGCAGAGCTGGTAGTTGTAGACGTTGAACCACGTCCAAATAATTCATACTCATTTTCAACAAATCCATTTTGATTATTGGATGGTAATTGATTATGATTTTGATTACTAAAAGTCACAATATCTGTTGTTGTTTTTATTGTATTAGCATTGAGAGTAACGTTAAAGCTATTATTAATATTAGCATTAGCTGCTGCTAATTCTTCTTCACGTAATGTTTTTAGTCCAGAATCCATGTGAAATGACGTATAATATCCTTCAGTATCACAAGAATAAATAGAGCAAGTTTCACCTTCTGTTTCAAAATCATCACCTGGATAGGTAATGATATCTTGAATAATATCTGGTGTCAATGTACTGGCTTCTGATGTCACTGATGATGATGTTGGAGTATCACGACCTTTCAATCTACGTCCATGATTGTGTGACAATAATTTTGATGATGATGACGACGATGATGATCTTCCAGGTAAATTAGATGAAATTATTTCACTTCCAATACTGCTAGTTCGTCCACTTTCAGAAGATGCACTCCAATTACCAGAACTTGAATGTATAGGATCCTCACGAGTATTGTTATTATTATTATTATTATTATTACCTTTTCTTCTTTCTCTTCTTAATACAGCACTTTCTCGCAATCTTACGTCATATAACATATTATTATTACTACTATTACCGTGTTTTTGTTGTTGTTGTTGTTGTTGTTGTCGTTTTTGATGAGAAAAGTTTCTGTCAAATGTATGCATTGTCGTCGCTGATGATGATGATGATGATAATAATAATGGAATACTAGAAGTAGCATCATTATTATCATTTATGTTGTTAGTGGATGAAAAGTTTTGTTTTATTTCATTCTCAGAGAGTTTTAATTCATCATCATTAGCATTTACTTTATCAACTACCATTAAATCTTTAGCATCATTATTTATTTCATCATTATTATTATCAACAGTACTACCAAAATTACTGGTAGATTTTATATTTTTATCAATATCTGAGGATTGACGACGCATAGATCGTAATCTTGATCTACCCCAAGCTTTAAATGCATCAAAATTCCATTTTGTTAATTCTGTATCACGTTCTTGTAATATATCTGTACTTATTGATCTAACACAACGATTTTTAGTTGATCCGCCAGTTGATTTAGATTTATAGATTGTTTCTTTTGTATTATCATCCTCATCATTATCTGTTTTTGTTGCAGATGCTTCTTGAATAATATTTTGCTTTATTTCTTTACCATCCGTTCCAGCAATTGTATTTCTACGTTTATTCTTTGATCTACCAGTGTTATGTCGAATTTTCGATCGTCGTTTTACGGTTGTATCATTATCAAAATTTAATTCAGATGTTATTTGAGCCATTGTCAATTTTTTTCGCATTGACATCCGAGCAAATCCTCTTCCAGTAATATCAACAGCAACTATTTCCGCTGGGAATCTAATAAAGACGATAATAATAATAATAATAATAAAAATAAAAATTTTTAAATACAATAAAAATACATACTTTAATGCAACCACTTGAACTTGTTCTTCAGGACTTGGTAATTTATGATCAACGGCATCATCACCAATAAAATCACCAGTATCATTGGATTGAATAATTCTAGACATACAATCTGGTGGAACTGTTATATCTCCCAAAGCTTCACTGGAAGTCCATCTTCTTAAGTCATCAAATATCGCTGGCTAAATATTAAATCAAATATTATATCAATAAAATAATAGACTGTTTTTCTTTTTATAAATTATAAAAATACAACTTACAACTCGAGATTCAATATCTAAACTTTGATCTCGTCGTCTTTTACCGAGAATTGGAGTACACAAAAACATTTCAACAGCAGTAGTATCATTATTTTCATTGTGATTTATTTTTAAATAATCCAAATTACGTACAGCAATAACACTAGCCTGTTGATATAATTTTTTTAATGCTGCTGGTCTTGTTGTTTCAGAAAACAGTCCAGTTGATGGTTTTTGTAATGATTTAAAGTGTTTTTTTCTTGACGCAAAGCTGCTGATATCCGATTCCGCTGTAAATTAAATATTTAAAAAATTTTAAATTACTTTTAAAAATAATAATACCAAGTTAAAAGTTAATCTAGTTAAGACATTGAAGCCGGTCTAAGCTTTCTCTCCCCATGAAACTGGATACAACGTTTCGTCATAAGTCTTCTTTTATTTTTTACATTTTATATATTTTATACATCAAATGTAAGTATAATAATAATAATAATGATAATAATAAAATTTTTTTATCTGTGAGGCTATAATAGTTATGCTAGAGAGTATATGTATGTTTTTTAAGTTGTTACAAGTATGTGAAACGCACATGTGTAGTACTACTCACTTGGTCAGTTTTTCTTCACCACCATATGAGTAGTTTTTCGCGTGAGAAAACTATCAATGATCATCTACAGATATACACTGATAGCTATAAGGTCATCCGCATTGCAGCGGACAATCAACTTTTAAAAGTTATACTAGTAATGTTAGTTAAAGCGACCAAGAATATTTATAATAATAATAATAATTATAATTTTTTTTATATTTTTAATTAATTAATTAAAATACTTACGGACAGGTATTTTTTTCGGATCAATACTTGATAATTGATTATCAAGTTGATGAATTCTTTGGCGTAAAATTCCACTCCTATTGGCAACATCACCCAATTCATCATTGAGCCCTTGAAATATATCTTGAGCATTTGTTAACAACGAAGCTAGTTGTTTTAGAGTACATGCAAGGGCACCATTTATAATTGCCTCAAGCTCCGCACCAACAGGCCATATTTCCACGCAAGAATTGTCTTGCGGTACGTGCCCACGTCCAATGTACCGTGGCTCTATTTTACGTACAACAAACGGCATCTTCTTTTTTTTTTTTATTTTTTATTATTATAATATTTTAACAAGTAACAATTGTTAAACTTTTAATTGTTATTAATTCAAGCTATTGAGGCGACAATTATATTTAATTAGTCGACAATTAAGATAATTATCATCACCACACTAATAATTAATGAATAAATATATATAAATCTCGTACTATTTCAGCCAATCCAATACTTTTAAGTAAATATACTGGATAAAAATTTGCATTATATCAATCTAATACTATCCTCCATTTTATCTAATTATTTTACTATCGTAATTATAAAATTTAATAAAATAGTCAATATTTTTTATATCAAAAATAAATATAAAAAAAAATGATCTATGTACATTATTTTAAAATTTTCAAGTATATTCCATTGAATCTTTATCAAAGATCAATAAATAAGTGAAAAATAAATAAAGAAAAAAAATAAATTTATAGTTTTTACTTTTACCAAACATTTTTCCTCAGCTCACTCATAATTTGAAAATATATAATAATAATAATAATAAATTGTATAAATATTAATTACACTCGCGTATTTATGTATATTTAATTTAAAATTTGACATCGCGTCACATCAAATCGAATACTAAAAAAATTAAATTTGTTTTTATTTTCTATAAACAACAACAATTATTTATATTTATATATACACTTGAGTATTGTAAAATTTAAAATTTTGTTTAACTACTATACACTTTTTTACAATATTTAAAATATTGTAGATAATTTAGTATTTATAGTATGTAATTATGTGTGTAAGATAAATCTATAAAAATAGAACCGACTGGACGACCACCACCGTTGACAACACAACTCTGAGGTTTGAGTTTTATTTCGGCTGTCTGCAGCTTCAACTTAAACTCTGCTCTATAATAAAATTTAAAGCTCAACTGCTCTCAACTATATATATATATATATTTTTCACTTGTATTCACAATTAAATTATCCATTTAATTATTAAAATAATCAACAACTAATTGGGATTATCCATTATCCAACATCTAACATCCAACAATGTCTATCTTAGTCTGTCTTGTTCAGTTTTTTTTTTATTTTATTTTGACTCAACTATATCCTTTTTCATTTGCCCGTCTTTATACACTATATAAAAATAATAATAATAATAATAATAACATCTTTCAATGGTCGCGTTATAGACAACTCACTCTCGGTTACTTGGTTTTCAATTCTTCGAGCTCTCTTTAATCTACTACTACATATTCAATCTATCACCTTTTTACCTTTTCATGTATAGATATTCAATATATATCTATACTTGTTAATTTATCCTTATGTGTATGTAATAATGTAATACTTGTACTACTTGTAGAGAGAGAGAGAGAGAGAGTAAGTAAAAATGCACACTGTCACACACTGGTTATCATGTATACACACAGTTACACAAAATAATACTGGATAATAACTGGAGCTGAAGCCCCTATAACTCTATAGTATAGTATACGTATAAGTTAATAATTGTCAATTTACTAACTGTGTAGTAGTAGTAGTAGTAGTAGTAGTAAGGGGCTCTCCATTCTCCAAATCTCCAGTTCTCCAGCATTCATGAAAACCAATGAAAACGAGTATAACTGGTCCATATGCAATGCCCAAATACTTGGTCGTGCGCGCGCAACGTATATTAGTTTGGTGTCGCTGCACGCGTTCAGTGACGCCTTGACCGGTATTTTTAATTATAAATTAACAAATTTTTATGTAAAATTTAAATTTCGATATTTATAAAAATATTAATATAGAACTATTGGGAATAGATAAAAAATATCGTTTTGATAATAAAAAATTTTAACATAACCTTGATTATCAACATCCATTAAAGTAGTGATTGGATGATAATACATGTGTGTAGGTCGATAAGAGTGATATTATTCAGCCAATGGTAAGCAAAAATAAAATAAAATTTTTTTTAAATTAATTATATTTACTACACAAAGAGTATTACTACTAATAAGTATTAACATTTAATTAATCATTATCGTCATTATCGCTGGAATTATTGTCAGCATTTAAAGGAGCAGAATGAGGCTGAAACTGAGGCATATAGTTTTTTAAAAGCTCAACGCTCTCACCATTAGCAACTCTGTATCCCGGAGCACAAGTTTTCACCCGGTCCACCCACTCGATAACGTTCTTATAGTCGTCGAGGTTGAAGCCAACTGTCTGCAATTAAATTTTATATGAGAGTTGAGTTGCTTACTTTTACACTACTGTATACTATTACTACTGTGTGCTTAAACTCAAGAAAAAGTTTTATAAAATAAAAAAACTCAACTAAACTCGATCCAAATAGTAAGTTATTTTTTACAAAGTCTTTTTTTAATAATAATTATTTTTATTACTTCGGCTGTTGTAACAGTTGCAATAATCGCTAAATCGGCGATCGTTAAGCTTCGTCCAGCGATATAATCATGACCCTCCAGAAAATTATCAACAACTTTGAATACTTCCTTTAACTTATTTTCTTTATCTTCTTCGATATTGTCTTGTCCTCTGAACAGCATTCCATACTAAAAAAAAAAATAATACATTATTAATTATTATTATTGGTGATTAATTATTGTATTATATACATAGCAATTTTTAACAGATGGATATAAAACTCCTCCATCAAATTGCATCCGTGCATTAATTAATGCACGAGTTTTCGAGTTTGTTGGATACAACCGTTGATTTTCTTCACCCCCGTACTGATCAACCAGATAAGCCATAATTGCACGACTAAAATCCAGTATTATCGAATAAATTAATTAAAAAAAAAAAAAAAAAAAAGAAGCAATGTTATTTTTTTACCTTTCACTTAATTTATAATTATCATCAATCAATAGCGGAATAGTTTGTTGAGGGTTAAGCTATGTAAATTAAAAAAAAAAAAAAAAAAAAATTATATTATTTACAGTTTAAACAATTAAAATGATTAACAAGTTATAAAAATTTAAATACCTCACGATATTCATCAGTAAGATGATCACCGTTGATTAAATTAACCGATTTGTAATTAATTTCAAGACCCAGAGCTTCAATTACTAGTCGTACAGCGCGACAAGGGGAGCTTATTTCCATATGATGTAACTCTAGTGACATTATTATATGGAGTATAATAATTGTTCGTTTTTCGTTTTTTTTTTTGCTATCAGTTTATCACTTAAAATCACCAGCTTTTATACTCGCCGGTATTTATTGACATACTGCTGTTTTACGAGTTACAGTTTTACTGACGATATACATAATATTAAGCTTTATACCCTCTCTCAAGGCTATATACTTTAATTCTCTAAATTATTAATTTAGTAAACTAATAAAGCTGTTAATCTAAATAAAAAAAAATTTTTTTTAAGCTGTCAGAGTAATGTTTATTTAGATTGTTAACCCCGAATAATGAATTTTTAAAATAGTATTGTTACACGAGTCATTATCGGAACAATTTTAACGTAATTTGTTAACGTATAAATGCATTAGCGCTTTATGGTTTACATTGTGCTATTGTGGCGAGTAAATTCATTGACGCATAAGGAGGGATATGCTCTATTGAAATGTGAATATACATATATATGACGCTGGGAAATATATATATGTGACAGCATGTGAGCTATTTGAGAGAATCGTCGCTGGTCGCTGGTTGCTAGTCGACTGTGGGGCTTGATATACGGGCATTAATGTTATAGATGCTTTGACTTGGTATATATATATATATATATAGAGAGAGAGAGAGACAGAGAGTACAGTTTCATATGTTCATGGTCATTTTTCGTATAATGCTCCATCAAATAGAGAGCGTAATGGCTTACCAGACTCCAGGGCATTTGGGCATTTATTTTTCTTTTACTCAAGACTCAAGATATTTCTGATCCTATCCGTTAAGACTTTATCTTATGAATTTATCAGAAAAATGTATCTACTACCCGTTTTTTTTTTTTTTTTTTATCGGAATAAACTATTTTTAAAAAAAAAATATTCAACTTTTTATTCAACCTTTTTCCTTCTTTCGCTTTTACTCATTTTTATTCTTATTCTTACTCTCATTATTATATGTGATGAAATTTAATGGAGTGGAAAATTGAGAACATTGTTGTTTGAATTTCAGACTCGTTTAAAGTGATAAGACGACTTGATTCGACTCTTACTTTATAAACTTTTCAAGTTTTCACCGATTTTGTACTTACAGTCAGTCAAGAGGTAAAGAAAAGAAAATACAGTTTTTTTTTTTTTTTTTAATTTTTTTTTTTTTTTTTTTTTCTTTTACAATAATCATAAATATAAATTTTTATGACATACTTTTTAACTTAAATTCTCACTAAGCCAGTCAATTTATTTGAATTTTTATTCAAAGATTTTTTTTTTATTTATTGGGAATTTCTGTCAAGTTAACTACCTATACATAAATAAATCTTTTTTATTGTATCTAGAAGATATTTTTAGATAATAAAAAAAATCAATAAATACATTAGTAATTAATTTGTATTTCAGCAATTGACATGTCGTGTACAAAGCAACAAAAGCATTGATAAGAAATAAAAGATTTTTTTATTGAAACAGTATATATGTATTAGATAAAATGAATTAATTATATAAATGCAATGTATAGATGTTTAGAAAAAAGAATTTAGTTCTTCAAAAGTTTATCGATCAAAGACTGGAAAGCTTTGAGACCTTCGCCATTCACTTCTTCATACTTGACTGCTTCTGATTTAATCTTTTCAACCCATCTTGTGACATTTTTAAATTTACTTATGTCGTATTTAATCAACTGTAAAATAAATGTAAAATAAATGAATGAATGAAAAGTTTAAATTAATTAATTTAATTAATAGTAAATATAAAAATAATATTTATAAATTACCTCAAAGTTTGATACTGTACAGATTAAAGCGAGGTCAGCGATAGTCAAACGGTCTCCTGCAACATAGCTCTGGCCTTCTAAGAATTTATCCAGAAAATCAAAGGCTGGTGCTATCTTTTCATACTTTGATTTATCTTCTGGTGCACCGGCAAATAAAATTGGATACTAATAAAAAATTAAAAGAAAAAAAAAACATTTCATTTATTATCTCATACTATATACTCTCTAATAATAAAATTAAATTAAATAACTCACATAATAATCGGAAAATGCTGGATACATTGTTCCCATATCGTAGTAGAGTCTTTGATCAACAATAGCTCGTGCCTTGGGGTCTTTTGGATACAAAGAATCATTTTTTCCATATTGATTAACCAGATAGCCCATTATCGCACGGCTATTAATTATATAATTCCCATTTTTATTATTATTATTCAAAGCGATAATAAATTTTTAAAAAAACTAAAGTGTTACCTTTCCCAGAGACTAAAGCCATTGTCAACTAAAGTTGGAACACTGTGCTGAGGATTTAGCTGTTGAGATAATAAATCATATATTAAAACAGTTTATGTATTTATAATACCATTTACAGCGTTGTCTTATCTGTTATAGTTGTTATCATACATATATAATCATCTGATGTGACAGTTTAACGAAAATTAATATAAATTATATAATTTTAATCTTTCACTGTGTAATTTATTTTTTAATTTAACGGTGAAAAATTGAAAAATTCAGTATATTCAATTGAATTGAATTGACTTGCCTTGATGAATTCTGGTTTGAGGTGTTCACCGGCCATCAGATTCATGAGTTTAAGATTAAGATCAACTCCTAAAGCCGCAGCTACCAAACGTACTGCTCGACACGGTGAACTTCCCGGTGTGTAGTAAAGGTCAATACCCATTTTTACCTATTTAATAAAACAAATTAAACTAGAGTTTAATATTAAACTTTCACGGTATAATATTGTCGTTAAGATTGGCTTAATTCCAAGATTTCGCGACAACTTTTCACCAACTATTTTTTTTTTTTCTCTTCAGACCAATGCTATTAATGACACTGAAAATTTAACCTTTAAATACTCGATTCACTTATTTTTTATTTTATTTCTTATCTATTTAAATCATATATGTATATAAATATCAACGGAAATGTCAATGACCGCAAACTTGTGTGGCGAAATCGTTCTCGGCTATGTACAAATGACCGATCCTTTCAAATCAAACTATTTATAGTTTTAAGTGTAAATGAATATAAGAAATTTATCGATTAAAATAGTCAAATAAAATTGTTTATTGTCGATAAAATCGAAAAAAAAAAAAAATCAATAAATAACTAATAAATCTGTTATATTGACTTACCTTTTTTTATAAAAATTATAAAACAAAGTGAACACTCTGGTTATTAACTATTAAACGGTAGTGGCTGACTGGCACTTGGACGACTAACTGGGATTATAGTTAGTCACGAGTTTATAATAAGGTGAATGAATGTATGGTGGGACTATTACTACTTTACTTACCGTATCAGAGTGTAGGTTTTACTCAATATATAAATACATCATACGTCTATATATTCCCCTTTCCTTTCACCAGACGTAAATGTGGATACTACCACCAACTAGTCTACTGATAGTAAATCTATAAATTTATTTTAACAATTAAAATTTCTGTAATAGAATTTTTAATTTAAAATCATTGATAAATAATTATTAAAAAAATAATATTTACGTTTAATCGTAATTATTTTATGATTAAAAAATTTAACTATTTATATAGATATATATATATTTTAATATGTCTGAAGAATAAAACAATAGAGGAATAAAAAAAGAAAAATGTCTTTCTTCCTTGATTCCATTTGATATATAATTTAAGTTGTATTATTTTCATTTTTCATCCTCTTATTATTATTATTATTATTATTATTATTATTTTTACAGTATACTGTGTGTAGTTTTTATGCGATGTCATTGTTGAGCAATCTTCGGAATGGCTTGGGATTGTGAAACCGCTTAGTATTATACCATCATGGCAAGTAAACCAAGTAAAACAAGTAAACCAAGTAAAACGTTATACTACCACTTGTACTACTACTAGGTATGTAACTTCAAAACGTAATGGGAGTGATAGAGCGAGATGAAGCAGATAGACAACAAGTCAAAAAAGGAAAGGAATATATGATTGTTTGCGTCCTTGGAAGCAACTATAGGCTATCTAATGGATTCCCATTTGCAAAAAAATAAAAGATAAAAAATAGTGTGCTGCACTAAAAACATAATAATTTTAAAAACGTTTCTACCTCTTTATGATAATTAAAAAATTTTAAAATAATTCAGTGGAATTCAGTGTTATTATAATTATTTTTTATTTTATTATTTGCAATTAAATAAATAAATTTATTACAACAGTTGATGGGGATTATTTCTGTTTCTGACAGTCCATGGGTAAACTTGATACAATAAATACAATTGTACAAAATGCTCAACTGGAGAGTAAAATTTCGTTCTGTCCAGTGCAATGCGTTTAAATTATTTTTTTTACTTTTATTTTCATTACAATCTATCGAAAAAAAAAAATATATATATATATATATATATTTATCATTAAAAATTAAAAATAATCGTTTGATTGTTTAAATTAAAAAAAGACTTTAACGGTGCATTGGTCCCGTAAACTTTTTAATCCAACTTTAATGATCTCGTTAACGGTAGAATACAACAAAGTACAAAGAAATCTTTTATCCGGATAAGAATCTTCAATCTACAATTAATAGTTAAGTTGAATAAAATTTTATTAATAAAGTAAAACCTAAAAATTGACTATTGACTATTGGCTATTGGCTCGAAACCATTCGCCTAATAATTCCGCTGGAGCATTAACTTGTTCATATCCATATTTTTCTAGGGCTTCTTTGCAGCGATTGTACCAATCAACAACATTATCATAAGCTGTTATGTCAAACCCAAAAATCTGAAAAATTATCAAGTATAAATCTATCACCAGGATTTATTATTTTTATGATTATACCTCAGCAAGTCCAACGCTTATCACTATTGAAATATCAGCAATTGTTAAATTTTCTCCAGCGACAAACTCACTAATTTCTAAATATCTATTTAAAATTTCAAAAGCACGAGCTACTTCTTTAATTTTATCATCATCAACGGAGTTTGACATCCCAAAGGCAACAAAGATCTTTAAAAATATTTATCGACAGTGTAAAAATTAAATAATAAATCCAGTATTATTACTTATTAATAATTACGTAAGCGTTGAATATGTTGTAATAGAGACGAGTTAAATCAAAGTACAATCTCTCGTCGACTATGCCTCTCTGTTTAGGATCTTTTGGATAGAGAGAATCATTTTTAGCGTATTTATCCACAAGATACCCCATTATTGCTCGACTAAATTATTTATATAAGATATATGAAACAAGTGTTATTTTATTTATTTTTTTTTCCCCAGCAAATTAAAATTAAAAATACCTCTCGGTTAAAATAAATCCATTGTCATCGATGGTCGGAACTGTGTGTTGTGGATTCATCTAGAATTATACAAGTTACGTAACATTTTTTTTTTTTTTGATAAGATTCAGTGCACTTGCATGCAAGCATTTTTGGTGAAAATCAGAAATTAATAAATAAAAGAGTTACCTTAATAAATTTCGATTTATATTGTTCACCTTTGGAAACGTCAATAACTTTTAAATTTAAATGAATGCCAAGCACTTTAGTAAGTAATATAACAGCACGTGAGGGTGGACTCAAAGAAAGATAATATAAATCGATTGTCATTATTCTTGGTTTATTATTTTCCTCAAGTTTTACAATTCTCAAGTTCAATATCACAAAAATAACTATTAAATTTACCTTTCTTTTTTTATTATTGTTATTAAAACTAATAGTAATAATAATTACGCAATAGCAAATAAATTGAAATTACTTAGCTTGAGCAGACAAGTTGAGAAAATTGAAAATGTTTCTCTCGAATGTTTAACTTTAGAGTTATTTTACTATTTTTATTTTTAATATAAGCAAAAGATTAAAAATGAAAAAAAAAAAAAATAGAAAAAAGAAAAAAAATCTGTTGGCGTATTACGATGGAAATATTGGTTCTCGTACACGTCGCGAGTTGGAGTAATACATTGGCATACGACGTGAAATGAATTCGTATTGTTGAAATTGAATATATGTATATACTGTATACAAGGAAAAAAATTCGGATGTACTGAGTTACGCAAGCGCGAAAAAGTTGCCATGACGATTCTGCCAAACAATAAACCGAGAAAAAATATCACAACTTTTATTACTTGTATATGTCACTATTTAAACATATATACATTTGGTTGTTATGAATATTATGTAATTAAATACAATTATTATTACAAGGTTGTTCGATTTAATTAAAAAAAGCAATTTATTTTTTAAGATTAAAAAAAAAAAAAAAGATATAAAACATTAATTTGTCAGTAGGAGAGTTTGGTATTGTCGGTTGTCGGAATATTTAAATTTAATGCAAGTGTTGATTTTAGCTGGGGAAATTGGAAAAGTTTTATGAAAAAATGGAAACAAAAGACATAGAGAGGGGGTGAGAATTGATATATGTATGAGTAAGGTATATTTAAAATTAACATTTATAAATAAAATTTTAAAATTGAAAAATAATTCATCGATTGGTATTAAATCAATATAAATTGATGATGTGTATATATAAAGTGGTGAAAAACCATACAATAACCAAACATAACAGTACAGAAGGATTTAATTTAACCGAAAATAACTGAACAGAATGACTATATAGATATATATAAAAGCAACAAACCAACAAAGCGGCAATGCGGCGGCAGTAGCCTTTATAAATGGTGTAGAAATGCTATTTTGGAGAGTTAATAGAGGATAACTTTTTGTCTGATTGTATTCACGATTCCGTTATTTTATGGATATAAATAAAGTCAACGTTAATGGGCGGCAGTATGTGGACATTTTGTAATTGAATGCGGATACGCACCACACCGGGAAAAACACCCCCAACGATCTATATATATAAATTTACGCTTACCACTCTATATATTCATATATATATCCATATACAAGGGAATTGTTTAAATGTTTAAATCATTAAAGGTGATTAAAACGATTGTACAGTCGTACATCACGCACGTATTTCACCAACTAGTTTAAACGCCTAAAATTAACGTTACTCCATATTCATCTCTCTCTATATACGTATATATTTTTCGTTATTTGTGTTGATAAGACCTGCTGTTATTATTTTATAATCATAATATTATCAACTTATTTGGTATAATTAAAAAATATCTAACAAGTTTAAAGAACAACAACTATAATAATAATAATAATAATAATAATTATGTAAGGTGTTATTTTGATAAGCATATTTGATTGTTGGACTGAATGAGTATTTTCAGGCTTATGACAATCGATTAGATTCAACGGTAACAGGTGCACGCAAACAGGTGGCACTATCGTTTCAATTGCCTCAAAGACTAATTTAAATAACGTTTTATTCAACATTCGACAATACTTATAACAATAAATATATCTTTTTGTTTCCATTATTTTAATAAAATTTTTTAATTAAAATTATATTATATCATGTTAAATAAGCAGGGTAAATATGTTTTAAAGATTTTATTATATTTGTTTTAACTGGTAGATATAAATGATAAAAGGGTAAATATGATAGAAAAAAAAAAAAGGTTATGAAAGTTTATTGAGGGCAAAGTGATGCACAATTTCGTTTGTTTACTGTACATAATGCGCTTCTTGCACGAAAATTGAGTGTAAACACCCGTTTACCAGAACAAATTATGGATAAGAAAACAAATTCAACTACTCCATATAAAATAAATAATAAAAATAACTCACTGAATTTCTAAATTTGTATACATAGATATTATATATTTTTGATGGAGGAGGGGAAAAAAAAAAATTTAAATAGAGTAAAAAAATAGTATCAACATCAATATCACCGAGACTGGAATGGTATCGGCATAGCTGAGAGTTTACTCAGATGTTTATTTTAGCGGTAAAAAATATAAAGAATAAATAAATAAATAGTTGCTTACTTATTTTTTAATTTTTTTTTTTTTTTTTTCTCAATTCTGTGTAACTCTATACATACTACTATTCTTTTAGTTGTACATACAATGTATTTATATGGTTGTTTGGTTGTATGTCTCTATGGCTCTATGGCTCTCTCTATGACTCGGTGGGTATGGAATTTCCCGAACGTTTACCACGTAACGCGTATCCAGTAGTGTAGCCGCACTGTTGGCGCAACAGTAACAGTTTCAGTTTCAAGTTTACTTCGAGTTCTAGTAAAAGACCAGTGAAATGGAATTGTTTGGCAAATTCACGGTACCGTATGAGTAAATCTATTTATTTTTATTGTGAAAAAATTCAGGTTGACTATCATAAACATACTGTGCATTGTATAGATGAGAAAAGTATAGAAAATAGTAAATAAGAGATGGAGAAATTGAGAGAAGAAATATTTAACATTGTATTCAACACCGCTAATTGCTCTAACTGTTATACTGATACAATTAAACTCGACTAGACAGTTAGTTTAGTTGGTTAAATTCGTTCAATTCCCATTGAAAATTTTTCCCACCTTTGCCTTTAAATTAAAAAAAATAATAAAATGCAACTTGTCGAAAAAATGGACCCTGATTTCTTAATCGCTTCGGACTGGAGTGGGCAATTTATATTTCTACTAGTATAAATCTAGGTATTTTTTAGAGTAACGGAGTAGTGATGGAAAAGAGAAAAGAGAAAAGAGAGTATTAACAACAACAAGAATAAGAAGAATGAGTTAAAGGGGTTGTGACGACGGGTAATAGCGCAGTCGCACGGTGAGAAGTGGGAACCACCCTCAGGGTAGTCGGGATACTCGTCTGAGTAAACCGAGAGATCCAGTAGTCGACTCGTGTAGACCGTAATATCAACACCTAATATCCAACACCCTAACACACGTGTTGACAGTGATCAAAGTACATAGTGATATTTTATAACACATTATTCTATATATCATTTTTTTATTAACACACTTTAATTATTTTTATTATCTATTTTTAAAAATAATTAATTATAATGATGATTATTTTTTTTTCTTTTTTTCGTAAAACTGTGATTAACATTAACATTAATAATAATAATAAGAGTAACAAATGAAAAAAAGTCCTTTTTTTATGAAGCTTTTTTTAATAAACCGTGGGGTGAAAAAGACTGGCTGCAGAGAGTTTAAAGAGGATTATTTAGATAGAAAAAATATAAACAGAGGAAATAATAATTTATAATAATAAAGATAGTAATAATTATTATACAAAAAACAAGTTGGAGACGGAAGAAATGCATAATAGGGTGTTAAAAAAGGTGCAGCTATAATCTTTCATCTCGGGGAGTCCAAGGAAGGATAAAGTGGTACGAAAAAAAGTAAAAAACCAAAGTGATTATTTATGTGATAATATTTTTTAAATGTGATAATAATTTTTTTTTGGTGGTTCCCTTTGTATTTATATTTTTATATCCAACTACCCCATTCTTCTACTAGGCTAATGGAATTTTTACGAATTTTTTTAATTAACTACACGGTAAATTATTATTGTTTTTTTTTTTTTTTTTTTTTTTGTCATAATTTATTCACATGTATTATTCGCTGAATTTATACCTTTGTAAGCAAATGTTCTTAGGTTCCATTACCGAGGAACATGAATTTAAGCAATGAATTATTTAGCTTACAGCCGTAACGCTGCCTTGTTGAGAAACAGTAAAAAAAAAAAAAAAAAAAAAAAAAAAAAAAAAAAAAAAAGAGGATGCTTTAATTAGCGTGAGTATTTGAAAAAACCATTTGTTGTATTTTACTCAAAAGACCGAAACAATTAATAAAATTTTAATTAACATTATTATTATTATTATTATTACTACTACTCTAGTAACATAGTTTTATTCGTTTTTTTAATATTTTTTCATAAATTGGTATCGATTTTATCGATTGCGTAATTAACACACATTTCAGAGGCTATAAAAAAGTAATAGGGACGTGCATTAAAATGCAAATATGAAATATAATTTTTCTTTTTCCTTTTTACCGATCGATATTGAGAAAAATTAAAATTTATTTGTATTAGATAATTACAACTTGTATAATTAGCAAAAAAAATCTATACTAAAGTAATTAATACCTGTTAAAATAAAAATAATACTATTGACTAATGATATTTGGGTAGATAGTAAAAAAGAAATCAATATCTAATAATAGGAAACTTAAAAGCATTAGATTATTAGATGAAAATAAATGAAAGGTGAACAAGTTATAGCTAATATCTATGTATATAGGTATTAGGAAAGAGACAAAGTTATATAGCCAGAACTAATGGATCCGTCCTGTTGTTAGTTGATTGTGGTCAAAACTAGCTAAATCACTTAATTGTTGTTGTTGTTGTTGTTGTTTTAGTTGAGTTGTCTGTTTGTTGTTTGTCTATACTTTTAAAATAAAATTAATTGAAACAGACATTGGTAATCTCCTTAGGGTCTGAATAAACTTTTTAAGTCCTGTATATGATATACTTGTGATTGTCGTTAAATCTAATCGTTGTATCCATTTTTATTTATTTATAAAAATAGGGTGACAATGATATATTAAAGTCACGAAAGTTAAATTGTTATTCGGACCATACACGAACCATAGTAACCGGTAACCGAGTGTAAACTACTCGAACTCTTGAGTCAAACTCTAAAGTTTTTGATGACTTCCGGTACCGACCTACCGACATACCGAGAGATGCTGTATATATATTTATAGTTGATACTTGAGCTAACTTTGATTGCTCTTGTTTTGTATATAGTATTATAGAGCTCCTAAAAATATTCACTAGAGTTATGAATATACTTGTACCTCAAACTTTCGATATAATTTCATATATCCTTATTTATTTCAAATACTGTCCAGATATTATTAACTTTATATACAACTTTACTGTCATTTTTATTTGGGAACTATAGATTTTCTTGCCAGTTATAAACTCATAATTTGTATCTGTATTTGGTTATATTAAAGCAATAAAAGACAAAGGTTATTATCATGATTATGACCAATCAAAGCTTAACCTACCGCACTATGAAAATCGATAACTCATGATCTAATTATTCTACTAACAATTTAAATATTCTCTCACATCCAAGTGTAGGTAGCTTATGTAATTAATTTCTAAAATATAATAATGATATTATTTTGCATTTTTTAACGTTTAACGATCTATTATTATAGATATATTGAATTTAATAAAGTTTAAAATTATTTACGATAACATTTATTTGATATACTAGTGATCCGATTATTTTTCTTCACTGAAAAATAATAACAAAAAATAGTTGAATTTATTTTATCGGATATTTATGGCGTTGGTACATTGGAGAAAAAAAAAAAAGGGGTAAATGATAGAATTTTATATCGAATCGAATTTTAGCTTTCTTAAAAATATATATATATATATATATATATATCTTTGCAACTCGTTGTAATTTCATTTTTCTTCTTAGTCTATACGTTTTTCTACAGTCGTTTTACGTTTACGATCGTTGCCCAACATCATCTCAGGAAAAGTACCAATAGCAACGTACCCTGAACATTGACCCCAACACGAATGTACCCATCAAACCCAAAATAACTTTTTAAAGACATTAAAACAAGATTCATAGACCACAAAACAATTTATTGCATTGAACAACAACCTTTAGGGTTTAGAGTAACCCTTCCAACAGTGTATACACTGCTAAATACTATTATATATTTATTAATATTTACTTTAAATAAGTATACTTTTAAACTTAATATACAAGTGTACAACTTATTCGAATGGATAATACGCAACGAGTGTTGGGTTAAATTTTACGCAAACTCAATGAATCCAGGTGGAATTAATGTTAATCCAAGTTCGAGTGTTAGAAACTCGATTAAACAAATTTCACACAGTAATGTTACTTGAAACTACTGGGATAGGATAGGAACCAGAATCGGCACCCTATTTCGGCTTAAAACTTTACACTATATCTAACCAAAAAAGAGGAAACAGTAAAGAGGAAAGAGAAAATAAGTAGAAATGATGATAAACAAAGTTGAGCTGTCGGTAATATTAAATTGTTTTTTTATTATTAAATATTGGCTTTTGTTATTTCATGACACCCTGATACACTTATTTCACTTGATCCCCGTTACAAGCAAAAGTGTATGTATAAGCCCCAATATCGTTAGTGCTCCTTGATATAATACTATAACGGATAGTTTCCAGCAACAGCAACAACAATAACAAAAACTTGATAGTATATATATATCCACCTGTATTCTCCACGGAAATAGCAGGTGCGTAAATTAATTCGGAATTAATAATGTATAAATACACAAGGGTTTTAGGAAATACAAACTCAATAGTTAAATGCTTATATGATTATAATATTATAATATATATATATAATAGATTATGTATGAATCAGTTGAGTAGTCTAAGCCTTACTATTATTTTAAAGTTAAATTATCGCAATAATATTTAATTTTAGAATATTAAAGAAAAAAAATATACATGTATGTATAGAAAAAAATTATTCTATGGAATTCCTGTTATTTCAGGACCAACTCGAGATGATGATACAGATTTATTTGATGCTCTTGTGTTCATTTATGGTTCAGGGTAAAATAGGTACGTACGAATAATTTGTCAATAAAATTTTCCCATAAATCTACTGTAATTTGTTTTAATAATTTTGTAGAAAAATAAAAATAATTATTATAATTAACAGGATACTTTTGGCATATAACAGACATCCATTACGACCCAAAGTATTCATCTGGATCGGGAGGTGGAGGGGGAAATAGTAAGCTTAGATAAAAATATTTACGTTATTAATCAAGTGAAAATAATAGTAATAATAACCTAAAGTTTTTAGTAATATGTATATAGTTGGTTCAGCTAATCAAAGGCTTAAGGAGTTATTACTTATCGAAACTTTCTAACTGACTAAACTCAGTACTCGGTGTGGTTTGTTCATTGAGTAGGTGACGCTAGTTTTGCTCCCATTTTATTTCTCTTGACGAAAGTATCCGTGATGCTGTTACTCCCCCACTTGACTCTCAATTTAATTTTCTTTTTTTTTTTACTTGACTTGATGGAGCTAGCTAACTCTATAGTTGTTTTTTTTTTTTTTTTTATAAGAGTACACATTGAAAGAGCTCAGAAAGTAGTGAAGAAAAAAAGAAAACAAAATTAAAAAGATTGAAATAGTAGTATAACGAAAGTAACTAAATTTGAAACCTATTAAGGTCAAAATGCACTTGTATTTCTTCTCTTATTCTCAATTTCATCCTAAATTTAGTTCCTTAAGCTTGAGCTTGTACATCACTGGTTTTAATTTTTAATTAATTAATTAATTAATTAATTGAGTGATTGAAAAGTTTTAGATGGATTCTATGTAGAATAAAGTTTATTTTTTTATTTTTAATTCTTATTTATTTTAGCGTGTTGGAATACACGAAGTAGCAATATAGATACTGGACACATAAGACCTGATAGAAAAGTCGCTGGAGTGTTTGGAAACTACAGCTGCGATTCACCATGGGCGCTGATCGAATCTGCGGTACAAGCTATGAAATCAAAGCAGGACGAAGGAATAGAGTTTGTTTTGTGGACAGGGTATGTCTACGACCGCACCATAAATACTTAATGTTTATTTTTTTTTGTTATATTAATAAAATAAAATTATCTATTTAAAAAATGTTTTCAGTGATGCATTAACTCACGCCGCAGAAATGAGTGAGGAATTACGACTGCAATCTTTAAAGAATCTCACGGATTTATTATCTCATACATTCACTAGCCAATTTGTATTCCCAGCGCTGGGACACGAGGATGTTGGGTTGAATTTTAGCCAAACTGCTATTTTGTGGAAGCATTGGCTACCGAGTGAGGCACTTCAAACATTTGAAAAATGTTAGTTACTTAAAACTCTTTACTCAGCACTGTCACTCTGACGTTTAACCTTTAACGTTAAACGTCGAATGTCAGACGACGAGGCGGACCTTTATCACAAACTTGAACTTTATTTTCTGATAATAAACTTTTAACTTGTTAAATCATTTTATATTGAAACCGAGTAGTCTCAAAATTTCGAGACTTTTCGACTTTTCAACACTTAAGATTTACGTGACAAATTACACCCATTGGACACTAACGGATATCACTAAATTTATTTCTTATCTTCCGAGTTTTTTTTTTTTTTTTTTTTTTTTTTTTTTTTTTTTTTTCATTCGAAATTTTAGAGAAAGTTAGTGTCTATTTTTTTCGAGGCAGTATAACTTCCGTTCTAATAAGGATTTTGATTTGAAATTTATTTTACATAATCTTAAAATAATAATAAATAAATGATTAAAAATTGAAAGTTCTATCTTTTCATTGTTCGTCAAAAAAAAATTCATAAAAAAATATTTGAAAATCAGACGGTCTAACCAAAATTTTTTTTATTTTACGGGAAAGTCAAGTAAATTTCTCTGACAAACTTTAAAATTACTGTTACTAATAAATGACAAAGCAGAGCCCCCCAACTATAATTTAGTCCGGTAATTTTTTTCATGAATTTAACAGTAAATAAAAAAAAATTCTAAAATCAGTAACATTAAATTTTTGACTTTTAAAGAGGGAATTTAAACAACAACTCATAACTATTTTAGAGTACGTGAACTCTTAGACGAGTAATTTAAAAAAACCAGTAGTTGCAGGTAGCCGTTAAAGGGCGAGTTGCGTATAAAAAAAAACTAAAGGCAAGTAAACCGGTTTAAATCCTCATCCCTCGGTACAAATCAGTGTAACCCCTTGAGAAAGGTACACACCGGCTGGAAAATAATTAAAATTGCATCTAGAAAAAAAAGTTATCGGTTTCACACGTTAATTTTGTGAGCAGAAAGTAAGACACCCAATCATGCATATGTTATTTATTCGGTAAAATATTCAAGTTATTTTTATTTAAGATATTTTTTACACCGGGTATATAACACTTTAACAATCGACACCTCGGCTCGGAGAATCTTTAAACAAGTATATATATATAACCCATAAATCTCGATTCGTAATTCCGATTTTATCTCACAGTTCCTCGTTAGCGATCGTCGGCTCCAATAAATTCGAATCGCTCTTTTCTTACATACGCTTTTTATTTATTTATACACTTTATATACTTATTTCGATGGTATTTTATCATTTATTTTATTTAACTAAAGTAAAAGACTCACTCTATTGAGAAGAGCAATCTTATTTTCAACTTGCCGCTTTTAAAATTTATAATTTTTAAAAAAAGAAAGTTATTGATTTTGTTCCGATTTTTAAGTCAATTTTTTTTTTAAAAAGTATCAATAAATTACTTTTCTCTTTATTTTTTCTAAAAAAACTATTTTTTACTACAATTTTCAATTTTTAAAAAAAATTGAAATTTTAAGATTTCATTTTGTAACTTTTTTTTTTCAATCACACGGAAAGAACAAAATGACACTGAATATCATCCCAGATTATACTCAGTGATATCTGTGATGAAAAAAAATTTCAGATAGTAGCTAGTATAATCCAGATTACAATGAGTATAATCCAGATATCACCCAGTATAATCTGGATTATACTAGCTACTATCTGAAATTTTTTTTCAGTATGTGTGTGTGTGTGTGTGTGTTCCGATCGGAATCTACTAAACGGCGTTCAAAATAGTTCCTTCAAACAGATTTCCTGAGAATTTGAATCGATTCAGACCGATAGATTTTGAAAAATTTTGAGAAATAAAAAAAAATAAGAAAAAAATTTTTTTTGAAAGTAGTTTTTTTGGAATAACTTTTAAACGGCTCTATTGATCAACTTCAAAAACTAATCCGCCCTTAAGCTTGAAAAACCACGTCGATCGCCGCTAATCCGGTCAAAATCGGTTGATTTGTTCGGGAGATATCCTGAACGAAAGAAGACCGAAAAAATTGTTTTTCTTACATAACTTCGACATTTTTTTCCGGATCGTTTTTTAATGAAATTTTTTTTTTTTTTTTTTTTTTTTTTTTTTTTTCATTTATTTATTCTTTATCCTTGTTTTAGTTGATAGTGATTTTATTTTATTGCTGTTCAATACAATTTTGCAGAATGTATATTGATTAAAAATGACAAACCTCTAGAGTTTATTTTATCCAAATTCATAGTTAATTTATCATTTAAAAATTTATTAACAAAATTAAAGGTTTATATAAATAACGGAGATTAATTTATAGAAGCCGTTGGGTGGCAATTTAATTAAAATATCCAAATATCATAAATTAACTGTAATATACACAAAAGGACAAGCTTTAGTTATAATTAAGTATCGATATTTCCAGGGAAGGAAGTTCCTATAAACGTAAAACAAAGTTACGGTAAGATATAGTGATAATTATAACAATAATTGAATGAAAGGATTAAAATCGAAATCGGAATCGGAATCGGAAGAATGTTATCAGAATTACATAAACTTGAGTTAGTTGAAATATTTCTAGAGGGTATTATAAAACATAATATAATATTTATGAAAGTGAATAGTAAGTAATTTTATTGTCCTTATTATATGTCTTGGCGGGTTTATTTTTTCATATCGGTGTCATGTTAAAAGTAAACTGTAAGGTTGTAATGAAAATTGATCATAAAAATATATTATAAACTCGGAAAATGGATGGAATGAGTAAAAGTATGAGAATCAAGTGCAAACTCTAGTTATATTAGGTAGCGCAACGTAAATAATTGTGAATTTCTGTAACCATTCTTCATGCCGTTTCTCCCCTCTTTACTCTCTCAGACATCCACCCTCGTCTTACTCGACTTACTACACAGCGTATCATATATATATATACGGTTATTTTTAATGCTATTGTTGTTGTTGCTGCTGTTGATGAATTACTTTGATGTGTCACTTTTATTTATTTTTTCATTCTATTTTATCATTTATTCTCTTTGGATATAATAGGTTTATGTAGTTGGTCACACACCGCCGGGGGTTGATGAGAGAGACAGTGGAGCCAGACCTTTAAAATCAATTCACAACAGAAGATATTTGCAAATGGTCAGACAATTTTCAGATGTTATTGCCGGACAATTTTTTGGACATTGGCATTCTGATACTTTTAGGACTATTTACAATGATTTAGGTATTATTAATTCATTTTTTTTTTTTTTAAATAAATATAAATTCACATTACACAATAAATTAAAATTTTAAATGGTAATGAAAAACATTTGAATATTTAAAAATTAAAAAATACAATTATATGAATTGATCATTAAAATATAATTTATCATGCAAACAAGAACCATGAAATTAAAAAATGTAAAATTTATAATATTTAATGTGAAATGTGAATTGTCAAATGAATTATTAAAATGACAATTAGTTAAAAATAATTTATATAATAATAATAATAATAATAATAAATACTAACAGGAGTACCAATTTCGTGGATTATGATGGCACCGAGCATCACCCCGGGTCGACCAAATGGACCAAATAATCCCGGTCTGAGGTTATACAAGTTTGAAACAAGCACCGGACAGGTGAGTTATTAAAAAACAATTACTTTAATTAATAATGTTAAAAACAGACAAGTTAATATGTCTGTTAATCAATGGTAATTAAAATAACAATAATATATTTGAATAAATAGATTAAATGACGGAAAGTTTTATTAGATTTTAGATTACACTCAGTACTACCTTGATTTACCAAAAGCTAATTCAATCGGTCGTGCCAATTGGGTCGTCGAATATTCTTTTTTGGATTATTATGAATTAAAAGAGATAAACGCAAAAAGTCTCCATGACCTCGCTGATCGATTTACTAAGCAAAACGACAATGCTTTCGTAAGGTTAAGTATAATTGTTATTAATTGATTTTTTTTTTTTTCCATTATATAATTAATTAATTTTTTTTTTTTTTTTTTATTTGTTTTAAGGTTTTATAAAGCCAATACCGTTTCACTACCTCAAGAAGTTGAGGAAATTTGGGGATGTGGGGGAGCATTCAGCGGTGCGTGTATGCTGCAACACTACTGTGCAGTAACAAGAGTAAATCCAGAGTCTTACAGCAACTGTTTGTCTTCTCTGGCGTATCCGCTGTCTACAGACTCCTCCTCTCAGCATCATCTATACTTTACGCTCTATATTTTAGGATCAATGGTTTGTCTACTAACCAGTCGATAAACCAACCAACTATTAAATATTATTTATAAATTTTTTGTTATTATTTTTATTGAATCTGTGATGTCAGCTGTACTTGTCATTTTTTTTATCCCCGCTATATAAATATATACCTCATTTAAGCGACATTTTTAATAACGTGTATACGTGTGCATACAGTTTGGTGACTAAAGTGTCAACAGTTATTATTAAATAATTAATATTAATAGTTAACAACAACAACAACAAAAACATACAAAATTATTGATAAATAAATAAAAATAAAGCTTGCGACGAAAATTTATCATCGTCAATGTATAACAACATCTATATTATTGTAATTCATATTATTTCTTAATAAAATAAATAAACAATTTGTTATAAAATATAATAAAATATACGTTTAATTTTTTGACCAATTAATTTTTATACTCTACAATATAATAATAATATTAGTATGTAAATTAAATGAATGGTGTACTTGTTTATTATGTATATTGTAGATTCTGCTGTCTCTTTACCGTTTAGCAATAGCTTTTCTAAACCATTAATAGCAGCAGTAGTAGCAGCAGCCGGGGAGAGTAGATGGAGGATAGTGCGGAGAATTGTTGAATATTTCATGTAATATTCCACTCACCCAAATCGGTGAGGGCAAATGTCAGACAAAGCAATGTTACTACTACTTGATAGTTGGTAGCTGCTAGCTCTGGTAGCTGTTAGATGCTAACTGCTAACTGCCAACTGCCACCTACATACTACCTCTACTAGTAGAAATGTGGCGTGTTGAGAATCCATTTAAATGGTGACTGCCGACTGCCGACTGCCGACTGGCAACTGGTGTGTGTTATGTCCAACATTGTACATGTATCGATATACCGAGTAACGCCAAGCAACACCGAGCAATATTCAAGTTATTTGTATACAGATAACTGCCGACGTAATCGAAAGTTTAACGTTTGGTGGTATATGAGAAGCAAACCTCCTAGGTATAGGCCTAGAGGTAGAAATACAACTAGAGATGACAATTTAAACGACGCGATGATTAATGATTTTGGGTTATTTTAAATTTAATAGACTATTTTATTACTATATTAGTATATAACTTTTACATCATAAATGTTATTAAAAAGATTCTACGACGAATTCTATTCAACCTTTTTTTTTATATATATACAAAAAGATAGTAATAGTAGTAGTAGTAGTAGTAGCATAGAGGCTGTTGATGTTCACCCTCTCCGCTTACCTATCCGTTCTCCTGATGCTCGTCTATTAAAATGTGAATGGCTGAAAAGCCACAGGGCTCACTATCTAAAAGATACCACCGGGTGGTACTTAAGCTTTACGAGTAAACATTTATTTCCTTTCAAATATCCTCATTTTATATTTTATTTTTTTTATTTTTATTTAAATTATACCATCATAATACCAACAAATACCTTTTTTTATATCTACAAAAATAATTAATAGCAAAGTTTTATAATCATATTTTTTTATAAATTTGTAAAATTCATTTAAATAAATAAAAAAATGATGATATAATTTACAGCATTTAACTCTTTGTTAAAACAGGGAATAAAGATAAATTAAAGTTGATATTTCGAAAGCTTATTGTTTGAGCGTATTTATAGTTTTCAGCCGGTCATAAAAAGTTTAAAAAGCTTTAATTCCTCCCTCCCTCCCTACAACACTCGGGTTGGTTTCTTACATACTAATCGCTTAAGTGCTCTCGAGCTTCTTTCCCTTTAAGCACAACCCCGGGTGGAAAATGATGAAAAAAAAAAAAGTGCTTGAGTTAGACAAAGAGGTAAAAAAAGAATCTCAAATGGAAATTCAGGAGAAAGTATTGTGAGTAACATAAAAAAAATAAAGAAACAAAAAAAATGTTAAGTTAAACCCAACAAAAGCAGTACACTCGTCATTCGTTTGACCCCAGTGCCAGCAGTCCATTCAAGTGGGTTTTGTTGAAGACGCTCACGGAAGATGGCGCTCGAGGAATTTGTCACGTCAGCCCCCCAAGTGGAAATGTAGAGTAAAGAGTATGGAATATGGAGAAAACAACCAGTGAGACATGACCAAGTGAGTGTGAGCGAGTACACTCACTTTAAAAGGGGAAGAGGAAAAAAAAATAACAAAAATTTATATATTTTATAATAATTATTATTTTTAAGGTAATGGAAGTTATAAATTATCGGTAGACATGCAATTAATATTAGAGTAGATGAGATGTAAGAAAGAGAGAGAAAGATTAAGTAACAAAGCATCCTTTGGTGTGGCTATTTATGAATGCCCCAAGATCCGCGATAACTCAAGGGTTTTTTTTAGTACAATAGTGTAATAGTATAGGCTGTAGTAACATACTCTATAGGTATATATGTACCCTGTGTACTAGCTTACAGGTCATACATTTTATTTTCTTTTAGTAGGTTGATGCTCTCTTTTGGCTTTGGAATTCTTTAGACACTGCCACTGCCACTACTGCTGCTGCTGCTTCTGCAGCTATTATAACCTATTCATTTCTTGTCTGTGTAAAACGTTTTTCAGTTTCTCTTATTCTCTTTCACTCTTCCACCACGTTCATATTATATCTCTAACCACCAAGTTGCATCCCTTCTGTCAAAGACAGATGAATGTAAAACGCGGAATATAATTTTGTTTTACATAACGATGTATATAATCTTTGACAAGCAGAATAAAAATGAAAAATGAAAAATGAAAAAAGTTTTAAACATTTAGCATAACTTTAACTGTTTAATTTAATATACTCAAATATTTATATTATAGAGGTAGAAAAAAAAAAAAAATGAAAAATACTATCTGACAGGGATATATATATATGTATATTATAATATATACAATCCTAGCCCCTTCTCTATAAGTATTTCCGATGCCAGAAGTTTAACTCACTGCTCTAACTTACCACCGATTTATGTTTAAATTGTTAAAATAGTTTCTCAACCCTTGCTACCGCAAAATATTTGGTTCGCTCGACCACTGTTTATTGCATACCAATAAGCCAGACCAATTCCACACTAATTCCACTTACAAACTATATCTGATCCATTATATTATCCGCCATCTAATTTAATGTATACATCTCGACATCAGATTTAACTATTTAAAAATAATGGTAAATAAAAAATTTTATTTAATAATTAAATAGACATCGAGTAGATAAAAGTGAGAGATAATAAATTGATAATGTTGGTAACAATTTGTGCTGTAGCCTATAAAAGCGATACTACTCATCAACATCAGCACCAGCAGCACCAGCAGCACCAGCAAAAATTAAATAAAAATAAAATATACCGGGCTGACAATGTTGCCGTTAATTATTTACGACATTAAATACTTGTATAGATATATTTAATACATTAGATCATTTATCATAGCTTCACTGTCCAATTAATTGTGTAATTAATTTGCTTTTTATGTGCGTATACACCTCTACTTTTCTCGACTCAACAACGAGTCAATAAATAAATTAAATTGAAATAATGTATAAAACATTGATGAGGTAGAAAAAAAAAAATACTGTTATTATCATTATTTATAAC
>JZSA01006436.1:0-10741 GCA_000956155.1 Cotesia vestalis | reverse complement strand
ATATATATATATATATATATATTTATTTTTTTTAAGTCACTTGCTGATATTGTGTTAAATTCTGAGTAGAACAAATCAAAGTTATGTCAGCCATCAATGAATTATTTTCGATTACGCTTTTTTATTATTATTATTATTATTATTATTATTGGTGTATGTAATTATGAAGAACAAAACATTGTGTTTATATATTGATTTTATTTCAACATTGGTAATAATATTTTTTTTATTTTAATTTTCAATATTAGAATTTATTTGTGTTTAATTAAATTTTGAATGTATGTATAACTATTGAGTAGAAAACAAAACGATAAATAAAAATAAAAAAAAAGGGATAAAGTAGAGTAGATCTGCAGAATCCGCTGAAAAATAAAGAACGAGATAAGTGGATAGATATAGATGGATGAAATAATAAGAATAAAATGCCGTTGAGGATGCATTCCCCGTCTCTGAATTGAGAACATTCGTTGGTTATTGGTAACTCTTTGGTAATAATATATAATAGTAATACGGATGAATCTCTTGGTTAATATACTCGTCAAATCATCTCACCTAGTTATTTTTTTTATAATAATAATGATAATAATACTCGCGAGAAATTGAAACGCGTGGGTCTATTAAACGGACGAAACGGAAAGGAAAAGGAAAAAGGAAGGAAAGAAAAGGAAAAGTATCCATCAGTTGCTTCAGGAAAGTCATTTCCTTTATTACATATACATTAACATTTTTTTATATATATATATATCGATATTATTTATCTAAATATCAATTTTTTTCACTATAGAAAAACATTATTGAAAATTTTTTCATTGTCAATAATAACTTGTATAAAAATAGAAAAAAAAGAACTAATAATACCCAGTTTAAGCTAAACAGTAGAATGTTGGAAAGCTTTTTTTTTAAAACAAATACCATATACTTTTAGAGAAAAAAAAATTTTTTTCATAATAACCTCAACAAAACTTTAAGAAATAAATTTTAAAATCCGTAGAAATACTCTTATATAAATACTTGTTGACATTGCTTTGGAGAAAAGTAGCTTAAAAAAATATATGTATACAAATTTATAAAAGTATATGATTTTTTTTTAACGATTTCAATGGATTTAAAATAAAATTTAACAACTCGCGGATTTTTTGATTATAAAACAAAAAACATATTGAGTTTTATTTTTTTGAATATACATATGTTAATAGGGTGTGTATATTTTATTGTGTAGATATAAAGAGATATATAAAAAAGAGCAGATTCATCGCGAGGTATAGATCGAGTTCACATTGAAATTTCCGTTAGAAGCGTCGAGTATTTTTATTTGTCTATTTATGTCTCCCAGCGGATGACACCTAGATGGCTGTTCTATGCTCTTCTTTTATTTTTCTATTTTTCTATTTTGCTATTTTTGTTTTAATTTTTTTTTCCAGTGAATATCTGTAGATATATATGTGTATAAAAGTATGTGAATTCCATATTGCCAAGTTGCCACGTCCCATAAATGGCACCATGTTGATAGATTGTAAATGTCAGATCCAGAGTTATACTGAATATTGGAGCAAATATCCCTGTCCAATCGTCAAAGTTGATTTTGTTTGATTTTTATTTTTATTTGTATTTTTCCTATCTTTGATAAAATTTATCATCATATCTTTCTGTACAGATAGACAAAAAAAAAAAACAAACAGAAACACAAACATACATACGATATCACATGTGTAATAGTGAATAGTGAATAGTGAACATCTTTTCATCGTGTATATGATAATAAATACAATTTACGGTTGTTGGGACTCATAAATCATAAACCAAATACGTTGTATTAATCCAACTGGGACTAATGTCCCTCCTGGCTCTAGTTTTGGCTTTTCTAGCTCTTCTAGCTCTTCTAGCTCCTCTTGAACGAGCTCGAGAGCTTTCGGATATATGGTATATATATATTTACCAACTGGCAATCTGGAACCTGCAACCTGCAATTGTTGTTTTCACTCTACATATACCTATACATACATCAATACCGGATGAGATAGGATTACTATTTTGCCATTCTAGCCACACATTAAGGCATCAGTTTCTCGCTCGAATAAACTCATTGATTTTCTCTCAATTCTCTTTGTCTCTCTTACTATATGTATTGACTAATTTTTTGACATTTTATTGATAATTTTGATGATAGACATATAAACTTGAATAATTTTAGAAGCTTATATCAATTCATGGGGCTATAAAAATGATATTTTTCAATATTTATTCTTAAAAATTGTTACTGTAAGATAATAAAATTTCTATATAGGAGGGAAAATGAAAGTAATAAAATATAAAAATTAGCATATAAATCGGAATAGACAACAAACTCTAATAAGATAATTTTATTGCCATATTTTTCGAGTTAAAATAACAACAACAACAACAACAACAAAAACAAAGAAAAATAAAAATGAAAATAATGTAATATAGAAAACTGGGTATCGACATTCGGCGTACAGTAAATCGTATGATTAACGGTCGAGTGCTTTTACTGGCTACTGCTGGATGAAAAATCTATAAATTAATAGCCTCCATATTTCTGTATCTGGAATACACTCGTTATTCTTCGCACTCTCAGTGCTACTGAATCTTTTTTTAACATTACTTTTTTTTAATTATTTTTGTGGATAGTGCAAACTGGAAATTGGTAAGCTAAAGCTTTTAGCCGATACGTAATTTTTTGATGATGACTCAAAGACCATCTGTATCAGATAAATTATTGTTAAATAATATTATTATACCGTTGGTGTGGTGATTTATTAAATCCAACTGTAAATAATAAATGAGAGTTTGGGGATCGGTATAAATATCTAATATACATTAGAATTAGGGCAACACGTGTCCGCTAAAAGTAAAAACAGTAACAAAAAAAAATTTTAAGGAAGGACCGAGGACCGAGGACCGAGGACCGAGGACCGACTCGAGTTTCCAGTTAAAGTAATAATTTAATGGAAATTTAGAGTCCACTGGGATTTAAGACAGTATTAAAAAGTTTTTATTTTCATTTTATTTCTTTATTAGTGTTATTTTTTATTATTCAGGTCCATTTGTGCTTAATGTATGGACTAAGTAATTTACCGATTTTTAAATTCGCTTGATAATAAAATTTTCTTTTCTTTTTATTATTAACTTTATTGAATTTTTTTATAAATATTAAATAAATATTTTATAGTATTAGGGTAGCAGAGAAACAAAATTTTGATTAAAATTCTTGATGAAATGAAATTAATAAACTGTCGGAAATATTAATTAATTTGATATAAAATATACTCTGGCTGTCAGTTAAAATTACTTTATTTATTAAATTTTTTTAAATTTTAACTTAAAAAAAATTAATTATTGATAAAATAAGATTAAAAAAAACAAGAGAAACTGTTAATGACACGTGATTGGGTGTAGCAAGGGAGCGTTAAAATCATTGGCATTGATGCACGTAGCCGTTTATATACATACCCAACACGTGAGTAATGCGACACGTTAAATTAAACGGGTACGTAACGTTATGCAATAATTCTGGGCTGAATGATAAGACGGATGTGGTGGAAATTAATCCGGCAAACGCTACTAATTTTCCTTCAGGCTTCAAGCTCCAACTACTCCTTTCCTCTTCTCCGTTCCAATCTTTCTAATAAGAACAAGAATATTACTCTATATTATACTCTATAACTTTTAGAGCATCTGTATCATTATCCCAACGTTAACTATTATATCTATATAACACTTTTTAAACTTTTTAAACTTTTTCGTTAGTTAAAACTTTCAAAACCAATTAAAAAACTCTCTCATACTTGCGTATTAAATACTTTAATTGATAGATCTGATGCTACACAAAATTTTTTAATTATTTCAATTAAAATTATAAATAATCAATAATACTATCAAAATTAAAAAACCTTTTTAAAATTTGGAATTAGAAAAAAAAAAAAAACATACCATTCAATTTCACCAGATATATTTTTAATTCGTGTTTAAACTGATATAATATTATATATTGTAATAATAACCGGTTATTGACAAATTACATAAAATATTGACAATCTCATGTTTAATAATATCTATCGGTAGCTAATTAAAAACCATTGTATTATATTATCATAATAATAATAACAAGTGTGTGTATCAATTTAATAATTCATGTATCGTGCCAGTCTCGGTAGAATACCAAATTCTAAAATCACCAGATTTTGTTTGCATGCAAGTAATTGCATTTACAATATTGCACGCAACCAGGATAGGAACCCCGGCGTCCTCCTTGCTGCTTGCGATGATCTATATAACATGCTTTTATATATATACAATGTATATATATTTCTCTTTTCATCTCATCGTTTAGCGATACATTTGTCTTTTATTATCCAAAGTATATATATTTTGATCCTCTGGTGGTGTGTATTTTGAGAGGTATATAACAAGAACAACCAGTGGGTTTGTAAGGAAGTCGCGTTATGAAACACTGCGGACGTTATCCGGGTATTATATATATTATCGAACGTCCAAACGGTGTGGGGCTGTTTATCCGTTTTATTATATATATTTTATAATACCAATTCTCTAATCCTTTCCTATAACCTATTACTTTCTATTCCAGTTTATTATTGACAGTTATATTAATTCTTATGTACTTTGTCTATTCTAATTTCACTTTAAATATCGCTCTTTCTCTATCTATCTATCCTTTTTCTTTATTTATAATATAATACTTATTGTATCATCAAGATATGGATTACTTATTACAATCTACATTTCACAAAACTATATTAAAAGTTAATACATGACTGTCTGAGTCTTGAGAATATAGTAATATCTATCTATTTTTTTAAATTGTTTTTATAAATAATATTTATACTACGATAAATGGTCATCAGTAATGCAAAATGTGAAGTGAATCATATTAGACGGTTAATTTACCCTTATACAATAATGCCCCTATGGAATAGAGAAAGAGAGAAAGAGCCGCGAGCTGAGCCAACCAACCAACTAGCCAGCCAGCCAGCCAGCCAGCCAGCCAGCCTCAGGTGTTAGAATGCTGAATCTTTGAGCCTGTAAACAGACCGTATAGTAGATCTACCTATTACTTCACTATATCTATATATATATATGTATAATATAGGCTGTGCCGGCAGGTTGATAGTCCTTTCAGTCCAGTCGTAGTCCGTTTACTTATGCAGCAAGAGGCAAGAGAGGATAATTTTCCGTTCCTCGTACCACCGTACCACCGTACCAGCAGCTGGGTCAGTTTCCCAAGTTTCGCCAGTTTAAATAAGGGCTCTATACTATACTATACTATAGTGGATAATTTTGCTTGAGGGTTGTTGCGTTACAATATCAACCAATCTTACCAATCTTCACCATCGATATGCTTCACATAATAGTTTTTTTAGTTTAATATAAACATATATATTATGAATATGAAAACATCAACAATCACGGTCTTTAACTTATTTTATCTTATGTTTTTATATAGAACAATTCAAGTTACCGAGTATTGGATTTCCGGAATGAATAAAAATAAATGTTAAAAATAAAATGAATGAAAAAAAAAGAGGATAAAGGTTTGGAAAACGAGCCTCGAGCAATTTCCACTTCGTTAAAAGTATAACGATTCAAGAGAGAGAGAGAGAGAGAGAGAGAAAATTGTTCGGATAGGAATAACGTTCAGAGTAATGCATTGGAATTATTCTTTGAGATATTTTTAACGGTCCCTGTTGATTCATCTATACAGTAGCTTCAGTTGCAGCTTCAACTCTGGTTCCGGTCTCTAACTCTAGCTCTGGCTCCGAATTCAGCTCCAGCTCCGGATGATAAAAAGTTGTTAAATAAAAATAGTTTCCAATAAAGCAAATTTAGATTTGGATTGTTTGATTGTTCAGCTATTTGGCTATTCGGTTCAGATTTTTAAAACATAACATAACCGGATTAATAACGACGATACGGTTACTATTATCACCAAGTTAATCAGACTTGTAATTGTGTTTTCATTATTATACTATACTATACAGTAAAAAGTTTGAGAGTTAAAAATAATAGAATTTCTCCATTATCTAAAAGACAATAACGTAAAAACTCTATCAAGTAGTTGGAGGAGGGGAGTATTATTGCTTTGTTAGCGGGTTAACTATTCTTGCTCGTTAAATTATCAATCTGATTCCTTTCTTTTTTTATAAGAAAAACAAATTTTAATTTTAATTTTATTTTACGCAGAGTAAAAGATAATAATTAAAAACTCTGATTATTGACAAAATATATCAAATAAAATTAAATCATTGGATTATTATTATTTAAAAAAGAGGTATACTATTAGTAGATATAGATTTTTTGAAGGGCATCTAGGTTCTATTGTACATTAAAATTCTTTGGACTAGGCTGTAGGGTTGGATCGGTGAACAACTACAACAACCAGTAAAGTGAATTCTCTAAAATACGATCGCGTCTTTGGATTTGCGGTTGGTGTCATCGTATTCCTGTCGTTCTTCTCATCCTCCAGTTCGTTGTCGACCTAGTATGCCACCACCAGTACCACTATAGCAATGCCAGTATACCTTTAAAAGAATCTAGCTAGTATAGTAGGTATATAATATATAGGTAGTCGACAAGTAGTATAAGATAGAACAAGAAGAGTATAAAGGGTAGAAAGAGTTGGAATATAGCTAGTAGTAGGTTGGTTCACTTGTCCGAATTAGATTCACGGGTATTCCACAAAAGGAATTCTATTTCCACGTAGTAGACGACGAATAAGTGAGTACTGCTCCATTCCATGAGAGACTACAAAATCAAGAATACGATATGTGTAGATGTGTAGAGAGATATATGAAATAAAAATAACGTCTCTTTTTTTATATTTTATCTCTCTTACTATACTATTATGTGTAAACTGCATTACTGAATATATAAGAATGAGAATAAGTTTTGGAGCTTCGTCTGGGTGATATCGGTGGGGATACTTAACATTCATTTACTCATGACAGTGACTCTATAATAATAATAATAATAATAATAATAATAATAATAGCAAGAGATAGGAATAAGTATTAAAAAATCTAACGGTGAAAAAGTTGATGATTATAAAACTTTATTGAGACTATGATGATAAATTTGATTAAAAAGTAGTTGAGATGACAGAGATTTCTCTGGCCATTAGTTAACCAAGAATAAAGATTCTTATTCGTGCTTAACGTATAAAGATTTCAAAAGTTTCTTTATCGTTAAAGATGATGGAATATTATTAAATATTCAACTATATAACTCTTGAATTTACTCAAACTATTATCATAATAGTTCATTTCAAAATTATTTAATTATTGATTTTTCAGACTATATCATAATTTTAAAAAGTTTAATAAAAAGTTACCGCCCATATACTCGAAAAAGTATATATATATATATATATATATAATAAAATAGATAAGAAAAGAAAAGTAGTATATAGTGGGTTTTGATATCAAGTTTAATATAACTGTATATCTTAGGAGATATTAAAATCCCTTGTGACCAGCATCCCGTACTGGTTGGAAAAAAATAGTTGAAAGACTCGTGAGTGTCTGCACGTTGTTTCAAATGAAATAAAAAAATAAATAAATAAATAAATATATATATGTATATAAGACATTGAGCTTTAAGGTGTATGGAAAGAAAAAGAGAGAGAAAGGGAAAGTATAAAAGCAAGAATAGAGAATACATATATATATATATATCCAGAAAGTGTATTCCCAATGGAAGAGGAGAAATGGCGACATATTCGTTGGCTTTTGCCCGGCAATTATTCTCCGGAACGTCGGGTCCTCTGTCAGCACGACGAGTAGATGTCTTTCTGTCTTTCTGTCTTTCTGTCTTTCTGTCAAGTTCACCCAGTATACTACTATAAAGGTATAACAGTGTCTGCTTTTCTCGTATATACGTTCTTCATGTTGTTGTTGTTGTTTTAGTTCTTTTGTATTACTTTATTTTTGTTCCTTAATTTTTTTTTTTTTTTTTTTTTTTTTTTTTCCCCAAGTGTCTATGTATATATTAAATTGAACCAACCACCGATTCGCGCACACTCGTTGTATTGCTGAAATAGCCCGACGTGCTGAGACTCACGAGAACGTACGACTGTTTCTGTTAAATAAATTTTCTGGACATGATCTTTTTTACAAATCTTCTTATATTTACATAATTGATATAATAATTCCGTTTATATAAAAATCTGTCACGACACTTGAATATTATTGTACCACGTGAATACCTTAAATTTTAAATAATTTTATTTTATTTTTCATATTTATAAGTAATATAATTTCATTAACTGAATCAAATATACTTTTTTTTTTTTTTTCTAGTGATGTTGATGATAATAATTGTGTGAAATAGAGTATAAATATTATTAAAAATAACCCATTGTTTAATGTATAAACAAAACATATATAGGATGATATTTTATCGCTGGGCAAGCTAACACGTTAAATAAATACTCTTGGGTTTAATATTATTTTATTTAACCGTTAAAATGTATTTTTTGTTCACTGTTGACTGTTTCAATGTTTAAATGTTTTAACTTGAATAAAAGTATAAAAATACAAGGATATAAATGTGGATAGTGGTGGTGATGGTGGTAACAGGTAAAATTTAATAGGGGGAAAGGGAAAGGTTGACGCGAGGATGGAGACAAAAGTCCACTGAGAAGGAACAAATACTTTTGGTTTGTCGAGCCAATAGAAACGTGCTGGGAAAATGTTGGAAAACGTCAACGTCATGAAGGCATGAAGGGATTGTGGCTGTTACCCATCGTACCATAGTTTAAGGGGTGAGTTTAGTGGTGAGCTAGGTGAGGTCTCACCAACGAACCATCCATGGAAGGAAAAGGATCGAGAAGATCGAGAGGATCGAGAGGATCGAGAGGATCACTCTGACTAGACGCGGATATGTACGACAGAGGAAAAGAGGAAAAAAACAGAGATAGAACCTAGGATGTCCTGCTCGATTTCTTCAACCAGTCGATCCTCTTATAACCATCCTTGCTCGGATAAATCCTTTTTACTTTCAGATAAAACAAAAAAATTAAAAAAAAAAAAAAAAATTATCTGATAAACAGTTGACCTTACGCTACAGTACAGCCCGAAACTTATCACTGTTTGCAAGCTTAGAGAGCTTTCAACCTCTATATATATATATATATATATACGTACGGTTTTCGATTTATTGCTATTGCTAAAAAAAAAATTTTTTTTTTTATTCTTCATCGTTCTATAAATGTCAATAAAGTCTTAATATTTTTCGACAAATAAAAAATCAATTAAAACGATATTATTATAAATAAATATAAATATTATTGTTTGTTAATTTGAAATAATATTATCGTGATATAATAGCAATATAAATAGATCAAAGACACCCCTCTGGAACGTTTGAATATCATGAATGATGCGAATAAAACCGGAAATTCGTTCCAGTATGTGAAAATTTATTCATTCACTGATATACCATTCTCCTGTCAAATATTCTATTCCCTCTTTTCATTCAAATTTACAGTCTGCAGAGACTAGTAACAGTAATAATAATAATTAAAAATTGTTGAAAGATTCTACACCTTTGAGAAATTATTTTACGATATTTTTATCAGACCAAGTCTCGGATGAATAAAAAAAGAATAGGGGGGAAAACAGATAAAAAAAAAAAAAAGTATAAAGAGTTTGCCTTTGACGGAAACAAGCAATTTCCTCTGTCAATTTTTCAACTGGTCTTATAATATTTCCCTTTATGGTAGACCTCGATTTTATCATGATTACCTGACGAACTTAAACTTTGTTTTTTTTATTATTTACAATAAGTGTAATTATAGCGGAATTAATAAAAAGTTAATATACATATAATTATGCTACAATAGGATTGATTTAAATAAAGTTTTATACACGTTTATCGAATTATTGATTGAGCGATTGTTTGGAAGTTGATAAAAAAAACTTTTTTTTTATTTTTTTATCAAGATAAATTTAATAATAAAACAGTGGAGTAAATTTTATCCAAAAATTAAGTTTAACAAAATTAAAAGTTTATGACTGGGATTCGAAATAAAAATAAAAGATAAAACAATAAGGTTGATAAAAAAGTAAATGAGTGTTTTTGTTTTCGACACAATAAACTGTTTGAGAAAAGCCAGAACGTTGTATAGTTATGGTTTTACTTGTGATGTAGGGGTGCAAGCAGGCAGGATAGCTTTCCGGCTTCTATATGTACCCAAGGAATAGTAGTTTTAAGTTTCGCTGCATTGTTAAAACAGGCGTGCTCGTGGTCTACGATAAGTAAGACGCCGCGCGGAAAATGTGGTTAACTGAAACGTACTTAACCGGAATACGGATTACACTCTCGACTGATTTTCTTACTGTTACTGTTACTACTGTTACTACTGTTACTACTGTTACTACTGTTACTACTGTTACTACTGTTACTACTGTTACTACTGTTACTACTGTTACTACTGTTACTACTGTTACTACTGTTACTACTGTTACTACTGTTACTACTGTTAGTTGTCGTAGTTGTTGTTGTTGTTGTTGTTGTAGTGTAGAAATCTCATACATAAACACATATATTTTATACATTTAAGCTCAAATATTACCTACTTAATTTTTATTTTTTATTACATTATAATTATTAAAAATATTTAGTATTAAAATGAAATTTAGAAATGAGAGGTGTAAAAGAAAACTACAAAAAAAAAAAAAAAAAAAAAAAAAAAAAAAAAAATAAA
>JZSA01006432.1:0-48991 GCA_000956155.1 Cotesia vestalis | reverse complement strand
ATATATATATATATATATATATATATATATATATATATATATATATATATATATATGAGGCATTCCATGTCAACTCGTTCTATCAATGAATTTTGCATCTGTGATTTCGCTGAAATTTGGACATTTTTGTATACCCCTAAAAAAAGGTTTTTACGAATTTTTATAAATTGTTTCATCCACCCAATTGGGACATATGAATTTTTTAAGATTTCGGGGGGTTTTTTAGTAGATTTCATAAAAATCTAACTATTGCACTTGTCCTCATGTCGAAATTTTTAACAAATTTTGCTATATTCTGACTTAGCTCGTCGAGCTGAATCAGAAAATATATATATTTCAAATGTTTATATATGTATGTATTTATATGTATGTACGATATAACGCGGGCTTGTCGGCTCGATAGCGTCTACAATTCATAATGGATCTTTTTTAAACTCAACATACTTAATTTTCAGTCGAATACGAAAGTCAAGTTCAAATTTGAGCTCAATCGGTCAAGTAGTTCAGAAATTATAGGGTTTCAAAATTTTCGAAATCATAAAAATTCATATTTTGGCCGATTCTTTCGCGGATAACTTTTGAATGAAATAACTTATCGAAATTTTTGTAAATTGTATTTTAAAGCCCGTTAAACGATCTTCAATTTTCATACTATTTTATTCTCCTAAACTTAAAATAACCTATTCGTCTGTAGGGTTTTAATGAAATTTTGCTTTTGCAGTCGTTTTTTTTGATCAATTTGTCTATACTTTTATCTTCATTCCCAATGCTTTTTTTTTATTTTGTTATTTTACAATTTATATTGTAATTATTATTATTATTATTAATATTTATAAATAAAAATATTATATTAAATTAAACTACTGAGGCAATTAGTTATATTATTAGCATTTCCTAGGCCATTTAATTAAAGTTCTCTCTCATTCCTCTCATCATACTATACACATTATACAATATTAATTAAAGTTTATTTAATGGCAATCTCGGTCACAATTACACTCTTTACTTAAAATTATTTTTTTTTTTATATCAATAAAGGGACAGACATTTTTATATTTAAACATTAAGTCTACTTATAATATTATTAATTCAATGAAATAGCGACCAGCGTCTATCAATAATACAGCAACAGCATCAGAGTATTTATTAAAATAACTATATTTATATTTATATTACTAATGATAATAATTATTCAACCATTGAACATTAATTATTGCACAACGAAAAGAGAATCTGAAGGCAATTCGGTAATCGTTTTTATAATTATTATTATTATTATTATTTTAATAATATACATGTATGTTACAATTATTTTTGCTCAACTATTTTTGTGAAAACTAAAACAACAAGTTTAGTAATCACAAAAATTGCCGTATAAAAAAGTACAAAAGTAGTTTTATTTAATTAGATAAAAGTATTAGTAAAAGTTGGTATAATTTATTAATATTAATATATAAATATTTGTAAAACGATTATCGAATAGCCTCAGCTCTCGGCGACCTCGACCTTCCTTAAACTTTTAACTCCTAATTACCATTTGTTAACTCATAATTTTATTGTTTTTAAGCTTATTATTATTATTAAAACAAACATATTGGTCGATTCGTTGAACCACTTTATTTTCAATCTATATAATATTATTATATTGAAGAAATTAAAAAAAAAAAAAATAAAAACGTAAAATTATGGACGAAAGTTGTTTGGTTAAAAGTTTATAATCTCTTCAAGTAACATGGACGCTACTATTATTTATATTTCGTTTCATATATTCAAATTCGAATTATCATTCACTTATTATTATAATTATTAATATTATTATTATTATTATTATTATTATTATACTTTCCACCGTACTTTGTTTATATTTAATAAAAAGTTCGTTGCACTCATTCCATTAAATTAATAAATTTTTTTTTTATTTTACTCGAATCGACCATTTTAAAATTCTATCTAAATCCATAAATCCATATTCGATGTTATTAATTAATTATTTTTTGTATATACATATTTAATTGTAAATAAAATTTAATCAAACTTGATATTTTATAAAATAAAAAAATAATTAATTATATATATTTTATCTATTTAAAATTTTATTAACATGGCAACGATTAAAAGCTCACAATAATATAATAATTATTATTATCATCATTATTTATAAACGGAATAGCATTTAGAATATATATATATATATATTTAAAATAATTAGATAAATACTATATTTATTATTATTATTATTATCAATTAAGCGGTTTATTATTAAATAATTAAATACCTGATGAAAGCTCAGTATTGCAGAATATTTGTGCACGTTACATGTATTTATTGTTTTATTTATTTATTATTTTGTTTTATTCAATAATTAAAATTGAATTTTATCACAGTGGATTTGAACCACTTGCTATCAAAAATCCTCCAATGAGAACAAATTTTTATTTATTTTATTCTCTGTAAAATTTTTACCTCTTATTCCCCTTCCATACAAACTTTTACTTTATTTATTAATTTAAGAAAATATGTACTCTATTTACATTTATTTAACATACTCGCTCACACACACACACACACACACTCGCAAATAATTTTTTTTATTATTATTATTATAATATTGAAGCGTATTGCGGTACGTGTATTATATTATATTATATTATATTATATATCCAACCCTCAAAATCCAATGAAAAATTTATTTGTTCCATTTTCTTACAAATCTATTGCCTACCAGTACAAAGATAAAATAAAAATAAAAATTTATTTATTTATTAATATTTATTGTTTATTTTTTAGACTCTTCTATAATTCCTACTCCAAAATCGCACTTGATCGGACAGATAAAATTGGATATTCGGTAAGAAAATATATATATATATATTTTATTATTATTATTATCATTGTTATTATTAATATTATTTTCAGAAAAAATGTGTCGGGTGTGTCGGCCAAAAGCTATTGCCGGATATGGTAAATATGTATATTTCGATATTATACAACAAACGCGAAAATGCGTTACAATTACAGTATAGAGATAATTATTATTATTATTATTAGGATGTGAAAAATATGTGTTACTGCTGATAAAAATTTTATTCGTCCATCGAGACGATGATAATTGTTAAAATATATAATATTTAAAAATATGCTTATTTATTATTATTTCAATAAGCACGACAAAGTTTTATTTGTTGAATCTGTCATATATATATATATATCGACAAAAAAGAAAATGACAACTGGTGACAAGTTTTTTTTCGTCTAATCCGAGTTACAATTGATCCAATTGTGGATCTAAAATTTCGGATCAGGTATAAATATAACATAAATATATAATTTAGTTACAAAAATGACTAAGGAATTATCTATTTATTGTAATGATAATAATAATAATAGTGATAAATATTAGTATAATTTATACTCCGGTATGATTGAAAATATAAGACACATTGCTATCCTGATGTACTGGAGGTGCGTGATAAGTACGTCGTGTTGATGAATTATTGTTAACATAGTATGAAGACTTTCTCATTCTCGTTGATGAAGACATTATAGCGACTGTCTCATAATACCTGAGTTTACCGCAACAGCGGCCACTTTTAAGTATAGCCATAAATCCACGGCGATATTTTTTATTAAAAAATGCATAAAGAATAGGATTGATGCATGAATTACTTGAACCCAACCACTGGGCAATAGGCGTAGCTATCATTTGTACCTCTTCCTCCCATTCGGCTTGTTCTCCACCAAGTTTTATTCGTGCAAATATTACGTAGAGCGGTAGCCAGGACAATACAAATAGTATAACAACAACAACCAACATTTTAACAACCTTTACCTTTGATTTTTGTTGTATCCTTTCCATTTGGGCGTCCTTGGTGTCTGTAGGTATATTACGACGCCATACTTTTATCCAGATAAGGATGTAGCACAAGGATATTAGTATCATCGGCAGTACGTAGCACAGCAAAAGATTACCGATTAGGAAAAATAGTGTGCCGTCTTGGGGGCGCGGCCAACGCTCAACGCAAAACCTCATCTCCGGGTCATCACCGTATTTTATCAAATCAAAAAATAAAAGCCACGGTGAGGTTGCTGTTAACGCTATAAACCATATTACAACTATTATCATTCGAGCTCGTCGTTTTGTTATCTGACACTTCATTGGCCACCATATCGCCAAAAATCTGAAACAATAATAAAACGAAAAAAAACTCTATTATTTATAAATATATACAACAAAAACCGGTTTAATATTATTTAAATAATAATAATAATAATAACGAGGAAAACCCTTTCACAATACCAGCCAGAGGCCACCGACTTATTCTGTCTTGTAATATAATAACTCTAAACTTCAATCTATACTATCTATATACTATTATATGTCTAGGATCTATAGTGAATCGTCACGGTTGAGTAAACACACACTTTAAATGCTAAATAGTTTTTCCTTTTATTATTACGCTAGGCCATTTATTTTATCAATAACAACAACTATTATACTTGAAAAGATAATTAATCGGATCACGTTTTACGGTCTATAAACTACTCAGGCACGCGACCGCTTACGCACATCAAACTATTATAAACATCTTTATTATTTTTATCTTTAATTGATTTATTTAAAAAAAAATAAATCATTTTAGTTATATTTGTTGAAGAGGATCATTTTATAATGATGATAGAAAAAATGTTTCTGTTGTTTTGCAGATCTGTAGGTACACCACTAGTATAGGAGAATCGATCGAGCGCGAGCAACAAAGACCAATTTAATTGCACACGCGTTTCCCAAACATTAAACGCCAAACGACAAACATGCATTTTAATCTTCTCAACAACTATCCTTTGCTTTATTATTTTTTTTTATTTTTAAAATTCTCAATTCTGAATAAACTTTGGGGAATGGCCAATAAATTTTAAATTCATTCCTGAATCGGTCACATTGTCCAATAATCCTTTATCTTTTATTTTTTGTCCTTCAAATAAAAACAAACGACTTTTCATTTCCCTCTCATTTTCTTTGGTTTTATTTTAAAATAATAATAGTAATTTTAAATTGTTTAATTTAGTTTTTATTGATAAAATAAAAAAAAATTTACAATATCATGAGAATAAAAATAAAAAAAAAAGCAGGATAATGGTAATAATTATGTCGAAAGTAAAAAAATTTAGATCCGCGGGACATTTAGTCATATAAATATATAAAAGAATTGATGATTGATATTATTTTTTAGATAGATTTCAGTAGTGACCAAGCCCGTGGAAGTCGTGATGGGCCAAGACAACGGGAGCAGGAGCGTGAGCGTGAGCAAAAGCATGTCCGTATCCATGTCCATGTCCATGTACAGCAGGAAGAACAGTCTTGGTGACAATTGGAGCGACATGTACTTGTGGTGCTACTGCGGGTGCTGAGTGAACAACGTGAGCGTGGGCATGATGGTCAACATGAGAAAAAACATGGGGTGCGTGAATTGGCCCGAGTCCGTGATCAATGTGAATACCGGTCAATCCTCCGGGTGCTGCAGCAGCTACGGCCAAAACACCGGCAACAACAATCTAAAAGGTAATAGTAAATAGTAACAATTTTATTATTATTATTATTATCTTGTTCCAACACGCTGTTGAGAGATAAACTAATAAAAATATTAATTAACATGTCGGAATATTCACGAGATGAGAGAGCATCTACCAAAAAAATAAATAATAAAAATAAATATCCTTACCAGCTTGAACATGGTGATAAAATAAAAGTGTAGTTTACTGTTTGGTAGTCAGTAATCCAGTGACAATAGTGTTCAAAGGCGATCCTTTTATACGAATCGATTTTTTTTTTTTTAAATCGCTACTACAACAACAACAACAATTAGTCACGTGGTACCTATGACGACCGAATAGGCAAATGTTGAGTCACCCGATCTCTCAACTTAAGAGTGGGATAATACATCGACCAATCACACTCATTCACACTCTAATCCATATTATTATCATTATTACTATCTATTGTTAATTTTTATCAACCCTTTTTTTGATGGGATAACAGCAGATGTGTTGTGAGAATCACCTAATGAAAATCAGGACATCCCCTAAATATCTAAATTATTATTATAACCAGTGATACTGTCTGCATAAATTATCGATTATTGTTTACGGATTGGGCTGTAATATTCTGATTATTATTACATCATATTTAGGAGATCTACAGTATATATTATTAACATATTAACATGTGTATGTATTATGGATACATAATACTATAATCCATGGCCGGTCCACTCTCTTAAAACGCAAAGACTCTTTGCTATTTTATATAATAATAAACAAGATCGTATATCTCATAAAATAGTCCAATATGTGGTTTTTCTTATGCTAATTTATTTATATCAGACTGTAATACAAGAAAATATTGCGACAAAACCTTATGTTTTTTCTTTTTTCGATTTTTTATATTATCTTTTGTATGCAGAAATAATAATAATAATTTACGTCAATTATTTATTAAAGAATAATTAATTAATTCAACAACTTTGTATAATTATCTATTGACACAGATTCGAATGACTTTGAACTACAAATTATAATATAGAAAAAAAAAAAAAATGGAATAGATAGGATAAAAATTTTGTCTCCAATCTCGAAACAATTTATTTTTTAGTCGGAAAATATTATTGACCCTCTTCAACTTTAGGGGAAAAATAATAATAATAATGATGATTTCGATCAGATAACCACTCACCTGTCCAAGGAAACAGCGACGAGGCTGTAGACGGAGGCAGCAACTGATACTCCTTGGATATAGGATACAGTCTTGCACATAAATCGTCCCAGTACCCACGCTGAAAGAATAACAAAATAAAAAAATAATTAAAAAGTTTCGATTATTTTCAGATGATATTTTCTGCTAAAATATTAAATGTCAGGGAATAAATTTTATAATTATCAAGTTCCCATAGAGTGGTGAGGAGGTAACGCGGGAAAGGAACATTGTATTTATGTATCTTTATATCTTGTGTGAAAGTGAAGGGTTTGTTATAAACATAATATAACTTTACATTAATATTATCTAGTAGTGATAAAATCATGGGTGATTATCAAAATAGTAAAGGAACAAATAACTATTTTAACCGATCATAGAATTTTTAATTTTTTTTTCGATTTTTTCTAATATTACACATTTGTTTGTCTAGTAAATTTTATGAGAAATAAAAATGTTTAAGCACCGACTAAAAAAATAAAACAATCTCAATTGCAATAGTAAAAAGAAAAATAAAAAAAAAAAAAATGTATGTATATATAGAGGAGCAATAATAAAAAGATGTAGGCGACGAGGGAAAATATGTAGACCCTCATGTCCCACACACTCGGTCTATAAATTTATCTGTTAAACTCTCTGTTACTCTCTTTTCTCTTTTTTATTTTTTTTTTCTTTTTGCTATTTTATATCTAATTCTTAACTTTCTGTTACACACAGAGTAGTAACATATACTCTCGCCTTCCGGGACCACATATGCTGTATATATTCTATAGATAAATTTACATCGAGTTGTTACCTAATAATATATTATCCTATTTAGACAATACTCTTTATTTATTTATTTATTTTAATAATAGTAAATATAATTAAATGTCTTGGGTTGAAGAATAATCTAATGATTACTTTCACAAATTGTGATGTTTATTATTATGAAATTAAACGATAGCTTTGTACTCTTGACGTTCCGTAAATACGCAATCGTGCAAAATCGTGCAATAGTTTACACTTTACACGTGAGATACAGCCATTTAAGTCTTTTAAGATTCTAATGATTATGACTAAAATTGTTTGATAATAAAATTAATTAATTTGTCGTAGCTCGAAATAACTATTGCACCAATATTATATTATTATATTATTATATATCGTGGAAAGTTTATAGTTTAAGACCTGATGGTGATGAATACTGGGTCACTATGTATGTGGTAGTTAACGGGTTATCGATCTCTGAATAAACCTATTCGTATTTTCAATTTATATATACATATCTACACACTACTACCATATACCCCCCTTTTATTTTTTCATTTTAAATTCATTAATTAGCAATCAACAGGAAAATTAAATTTAATTAAAATTATATTTAAGTACAAAGTTTGTTAACAACTTAAAACTTTGAAAAATGTTTAGTGGAATGTGGAAACTAAACTCTCTTCAAGTTTTACAGTGTAGTAACTTATAATATAATATAACGCATCTCTATTCAAAGTTTACATGGTTATTAAAATTTAATTTCCGTAATTACGCAGCTGTTATTTATTACAATTTTATTTTTGCTACCAATAAAATTAATAAATTACCGGATTTATAAGAATATAAAAGTAGGCCAGTAAAAAATAATGTTTTAATATTTAGGATACAAGTGTGAAGAAAATTGATGCTTTTGAATTTATAAATATTGATGTGATATCAATGATATGAATATTCAGGCGAGCAAAGTATAAATAAATCACGAGTATGATGAGGATAAAAATGATAAAAAAGTAATCTTTGGTAATTCTATTGGTGATAATACTACCACTCTACAGTGAGATGATAAAAAAAAATTATACAGCCGTAAACTTTTTATCCTTGAAGAAAAATCTAAGCCATCTACTGATCGTAAGACTATATCTTTGTAAAACTTTTTAAAAAGAATAAAGTCTGTTTCTCTTCTCAAGAATAATTATTCTCTTCTCCATGGTGACCGCTCACCTATCAACTAACAAAGTATATTCTCTGATTTATATTTAACTAAAAAAGAACCAAGTGACAAAAAGTTAAGGAAGGATTTAGTTTAGTAAGGCTGTATTACCCACCGGTATATCAAAGAGTAAAGAGTAACGAGATAAAATGCAGAATGTATCGATCACAGAGAGAGAGAGAGAGAGTTGAGAACGAGTCGACGCCCTCGACATCCTCGACATCCTCGACACCCTCGACACCCTCGACGAGCCGATAGATGTTCCACAGGGGAGTTGAGGTGTTTGAGGTATAGCTTTAAATCTAGCACATCTACTTGTCGACAGCTAAAGGACCTTTCTCACTTGGGACACTATACGTCTATTCGATTATTTCAATACTTTTGAAAATATACTTTTTTTCACTAATAATAATAATAAGGTTTAAAATTTAAATTATGAGTAATGCGGTTAAAAGTGTCAATAGATCGTGATGCATGACAAAATCAACTACTTTGTTCTTTATCCGTATTTTAAATTCATAGTTTGAATAGTACACAATGGATTTTATACTTTTATACTTTTATACTCTTATATACAGTGCTCAGAACTTTAAACTAGGAAAAGTATTATCCGTTACTTTAATCCACTTTTTAAAATCTTTTTCAAGCTGAAATTATTTTAATTTTAATTTTCGAGTGTCTAATTTTAAAAAATTTGAATAGAAATAAAATAATAATTTATCAATAGTGAATGATAATAATAGAGATATTTTTTCTTTCAATATGATAAAAAAATCAGAGACAATAGGAACGTCGAGTACAAAATTAATAAGACAATAATGCCAGTGCGATTGCCGATGAGCGGAATTACTGAATAACGCTAGAATGAAATGAGATTAAATGAGATAATAGAATCAAAATTCCAGTAAACATTTTATTAAACGTTCTAATGGAAATCCAATGTCTCCCTTATATTAATCTTTGGCTTTGGCTTTGGTAGGACTGTTGGTAGTGCTAGTGTTGGCTAGTGTTGGCTAGTGTTGGCCTTGGCCACCAGTTAAATGCTAAATCACATACCCTAGATGACATACATTCACATTAAACATTAATTCTATACACACCAACATAAGATTGAATTGCGAGTAAAGACACACCACTTTTATAATAATATTAAACTGACCGAGACCTTGAATATTTATATACAATATAAAACCAAAACTAAAATTATCACTTGGCCGTGAATCAACAATCTTTTTATCCTTAGATACTAAAACTTTAAAACTACCACTCACTTTCTATACAATACCGCAACAATTTCATGTTTCCGACTATTTTACTTTTATTTATATAAATGGATATTTTTTTTATTTTTTTAAATTTTATACATCTGCCAAAAACTATTCAATTACCAAACTTTTTACATAAAATATTCAACTATTAAAATCAAAACCATATATAATAATTAAACTTTCATTCATGTGGGATTATTTAATTTAAAGTTTATCTTAGAAAGAAAGTAATTTTTTATTGTTGTATCATAATTCAAGTTTTAAAAGTTTAAAATAAGGAAAAATCCTGGATAGAATATCTAATACCGTGATTTATTGTCGATCAAATTGTCGAGACTCTAGGAAAAGTATCAACTCGTGCAAGGATGTCCGTACTTGTGAATATAAAGTAGTCGTAAATTTATCAATTTTTCTCAACAAAAAAATTTAATAGAGCCACCAACTTGCTCAATTTATTAAATTAAATCAATAATAATTTTAATTATTAACATTGGTGAAAAGTAAAAAAAATATATTATAATTGATATATAGGTATACATGAGAATCCGTCTGATCGAATAGGCGGTTACTCCACTGGGAATATTTTCAAAGCTAAGACAGACTGTTTATCGTCAACACCTTCTGCTGTGTTTAAGCTCAAGATAATTTAATTATCAGTTAATCTCTGGAGAGTGTAGTGTGGTCGTTGCGGAACAACACACTCACTCTTGAGATTTCAAAGGGCCCCACACTTGACCAACTTGACATCGCTAAACGTTTTATCGGTAGTTATTGAGTTGATCCACTTTTTTTTTTTTTTAATCCATCATATGATCGATAATCATCGGCTAGACCCAATTCCTATCAATAACCACTAAATCACTTTTGCTAATTCTTTTAAGAATACTCGTCCTAAATTTTTTACCGCCTATAAAAGCTATAAAATATAAACAAAATAAACTCCAGCCATCATGAATAATAAAAATATAAATTATACTTATATTGTATGATGTTACTCTTAGACATTAGCCCCATTCAAAAGATTAAAGTCTCATTCAAATATATTTATATCTATATAGGTTATTCTGCAAGAGAGTTTATCAAGTGCGAGGATGATATTATATTTTAAAAAAAAACGAGAAGATAAAGAAAATATTATGTAAAATGGTACAGCCTACAAAGTATATTTTGGTAGGAGCTGCGATAGGGGTTATATATTATATATATATAAAAGTATAATCGTTAGGCGCAGACGCGTTGCACCTTTCTGAGGATACTGCCCCGGTTTCAAATGCCTTCAAGGTTTTGCCGACCCGGTATTGCTGCTCATACTGCTGGTATATTATATATATTATATATTATATATTTGATATATATATACCATCATCATCCATCCATCTATCCATCCACAATCCACATAGAAACCTTATTCTTTAGTTTTCATCACAGTATCAATCTATCAATAATCGATTGATTATTATTATTATTATTATAAGATGTATGTGTTGTTTTGTTTTTTAGATTGATCGAGTGGTTTATTATAAATTTATAATTTAAATTAAAGAGATAGGTTTATATAGTTGCTGTTGTATAGATATCGTTCAGCAATGATTGATTACCATTTGAGATTGGATGGAAGCAAATTAGTGACAAATATATCTATAGATAGAGAACAAGGGTTATGCATAGACAATAGTAATAAATTTACAGTACCCGGCCACCATGGGCAAACGACCGAACATCGAACATCGAACATCGAACATCGAATCAAATTCGACATAAATATTAATTTGTTAATGTTGACCAGTTTTGACAAATTTTAACCAGTTTACCTGAATTCCTTTTCCCCTATCATTCGGATTTCAACCGACACTTGAATAAATGCGACAGTGTTAAATCAAAATTTGAATTTGATGCAGAAACAGAAACAGAAACAGAAACAGAAGCAAAAGCAGGAACAAACTGTCTGCGACCTAGATACGTAATTATCTTTTCACGAGGCACGACCTTGAAGAGAGCAAGTATATAAACTAGGCCATGTCTCCGTCTGTCTACCTAGCGCCTACCGCGACCCTTCTGCTTATTTTACCAGCCCACCACCCACTCACCTACATCAAACCCCTCCTCGTTGCACCAGAATCAAAAGCATCAACCTACAACTTATCCATCCCTCACCCTTTTATGCCCTTTTACCCTTTTACCCTTTTACCCTTTTATATCTTTTTAAGTAATTCCTCTTAGTTTAACCAAAATAAAATTTATCAATCTGCAGGAGGTATATATTAAAATAAAAAGTAATAGTAGACAACTCTGATGACAATTTTATATTTTTAACTTGTACAAACGACTAAAGACCAGAGCTTAAAGTCTAGAGTCTAAAGTCTAAAGATTGGAATACTACCAGTTAAACCCAGTGAAAAAAAAAAAAAAAAAAAGATTAAGAGTTTTTAAAAATTAAATTTAAAAAAAGTCATCAGAACGATTTATTATTATCAATAATTGGTTGTTAATAAAATGTCAGTAGAATTTGATCTAGTGACCCAGATATTATTATTGTAGATAATAAAAGAAAAGAATTTAAAGGGGGTACCGCGATAGCTGATAGCTGCACCACCAGGCGAACAAGATCAATGTTCCCATTCCATTGGATTCGGATATTACGATACTATGATGATATTAGTTATGATACCTCGGTGTACTGTCAAAAATATATATATATCAAAACACGCACATATGAGAATTCTATTGGACGAGCAGGGCTGATACCAACAAGATTAATAACGATCCGTTCAACAACGTTTGAATACTCGAGATTCTTCAGACACCAATACTCTTGTTTATTTCTACCTTTATATATATATATACTATAGACTCATATCCGATCGCATTTTATTTTCTCAATGCCTTTACAGTTGTCGTAGGTCAGAAACTAGTAATTAATTTAAATAACAATTAATCGTATATATATATATATATACAGGAAATTAATAAAAAGTTAAACAACATTTTGTGTTTCAGTGTATTTTTATGTATACACATAGGTATAAAATAATCGAGTGGTAGCAAAGCAGGAACCGGCACAGTGCAGCGACGTGACAACAACACATACAATATACAATATATAAAACAACTACCCCTGGTGGTGTAGGTGGTGGTGGTGGTGGTGGTACTGGTACTGGTGCACATGACCGGGTCATGGGAGTTGGCTGCACACCTTTCTACCCCTTCTATTCGTTTTATCGTTGGTACTACAACAGCTACTACTACGGATGGTAGTATTTTATTCCAGCAGCCCACAGCCACCAGCCACCAGCCACCAGCAGGGCACAGGTGTGTGAACTAGTGATCTAGGTCAGGCGAGAGTGTTGGCCTCTTATTCGCCTTGACACACTTTCAGGTTATCTCTATACACCTATAACCACCCCCTGGTATCCCTAGCTCCCTAACTCTCTCGTCACTCTCTAGCTCCCTGGCACCCACAATCCGTACCTGCCTTTTTTATTTTATTTTTTTTTCTCCTTTATTATCATTATTTTTATTTATTATTCATTTTACAAGTGTTATTAATTAATAGACAACAAAAACTCATCTATATTATTTATATACTGTTGTTGTCAAGAGTATTACACTTTAAATTAACCTCAGTTCAGTTTAATTAATCATTTATCGAATAATCTTTAATATTCATTAAAATTAATTTTATTTGTTACTACGGAAACATAAAATTATGAAAACTTAAAAAATCAACATTTCGAAGCATAACAATATGGAATAAGAATAAGACCGTATTAAAAAGCTCCCCATAAGATAATTAATTTTTTTCCTGTTCAAAATTAAAAAAATATTTTTTATATACCTTTTTGTTTATTTCTTTTCCAACTACATTTTCAATTAAACCACAACTTTTTGTTGTATAAGCAAAAATGAACATTATTGCGTTGACGGTAGTGTAAGTATAAATGCAATACTTTTATTATTCTCTTGATATTGTTATTGATAACTTATTTTATTATAATTAATAACTTGTCAAAAGAACAACAACAACAACACCAAGGGAAAAATAGAATATAAGAATTGTTAGGTTAACTTAACTGCGCAAGTGAAATAATTTTAATTGGGGATGCCTTTAGAAATAGTATTTTACGCATGCGCAGAAATATACGCGTGACACTCTTGGGCACTACATTATAGCGCGCTAAGTTTAAAGATTCAACCTAATTCATATGATTTTTTTTTATTTTCTGGCCAGAAATGTCAAAAATATTTAACTTACCATACAATAATTTATCATTTTTTATTTACAGCGCTGATGATCATCATTAGGATTATTAATATATATATTTATAAATCGAAATTATCAATTAATTAAGTAAGTAAGAATTGTTGAAGTAAAAAATCTCAAGCTTCATTAAAAAGAAAATTTATTTTGAATATACAAAAAAAAAAAAAAAAAACAACAAGAGTTTAATTTCAGAATAATTAAAATATTGTGAAATTAATAACGATATTTACGATCACGACGTTTTTATCCTTAAAAATAAAAAATGTTAAACTATTGAATTTGAATAAAAAATGTTTTATAGAATTTATCATTGGTACGTTATAGTATGCTGAGGGCGATACGTGCCGATCATGAAATATATCAGAGGTATAAATGTCGACGTCGTGTCTAACTGATGATGATAAACTCGCGGGGATAAAATAGTACAGAGCAATTTTCTTAATATTTTTTACGATATATTATATTATTTTATATGATATGATATGAGGGACAAATTACGTTTCCCGAGATTTTTAAGTCAAACAATTGTACAAGACGTTCCTTTGAATATTCATAAACTCATGCTGGAGTACACCAACTAACTTGCATCACAAACGAATATACTCCTAATTCTCTTCTCTTCTTAATATATACGACATGATACATATTACCACAAAAGCCTCACCACTTAAATTAACTCTCTCTCTCTCTCTCTCTCAGTATGTTACTTATTAATTTAATTAAATTAAAATTACTTTAAACGGTGTATACTGTATTGTGTTACAAATAAAATATAAAACAGTAAAACAATTAAAGTTTAAGTGCGAGAAAGGGAGCGTTGGGACCCACGCGGTCACCCCAGGACATTAACCCCAACACTCAATAGCAGTACTATACTAATAACAACCATTTTTATGAATTTATTTTTTTATTTAGAGAATGATTAAGGTAAAGAGAAATTTATATTTTAAACAAAAATAATTATAAATTTGAGTGATTGATGAGTTATTTCCTTCCAGGAATATACTCAGCAGCGTATGACAATGAAAATCACGTGAATATTGTGAATATTGTTAATATTGTCAATATCGAGAGTATTGTAACAATTAGCATATGAATTGATATCGACATTAACCAAGGTTACTCCGCTTTAACGATCAGGTACTTGTGCATAATAATAGCTTTTAAGAGAAAGAAACAAGTGGCTAAATGTTATATATTGATATATAAGTATAACTTAAATGACAATATTCTGTACAACAACACAACCATCTGTTATTTTATGTTATTCTGTACACTCCGAAAAAAACAAGGTCGCTGCTGAGGTACAGCATTATTTATTCTTAATCAGCTTACTTTTATTTTTCCTTTTTTTCCTAAATTATTTTTTTTTTTCACTAACCAGAGAAAAAAAATAAATGGGTTCAAGTAGAGGAATATTAAAATATAAAAAAAAAAACAATATATGTAGGGTTAAGTAGAATAGTCGGGACAAGTCCTAAGGGCATGCTGAAAAAGGAAAAAAAAAAAAGAGTAACGTTAAATCCTGACACGGCTATTATATCGTATTTCTTTTTTTTTTTTTAATAAAAACTTGCTCTGGACTCTGTTAAAGGGATGAAATGCGTTTACAGTGTCGCTTTGGGAATGAATGACTGAAAGTTAATAAATACTACAAGAGTAAATTTTTTTTTTACCCCAAAAGACGAATAATTAAATATATAAATAGAGAAAGAGAGAGAGACTCTGAGGGTGAGTTTTGAATTAATTTAAAGTTTATTTTTTTTAATTGATCAATAAATTAGTTTGAAAAGTTGAAATTTATCCAGTAGAAATACGAGTAAGGGATAAAATGTAATTTAGTTTTTATGTATAGAAGAACAGCAATGCAAATATCTCAGAGTTTTATATATATATATATATATATTTTTTTTTTTTGAGTAAAACAGAGGGCTTGTGTAAGGTCAAGGTGTCCATTGAACGTACAAATTGTCTCTTGTCCTTGTAAATGTGTCGTATGTATGTATGTATATGTACCGCGCATCAGAGATTTCAAATTCCAGGAGTTCCTCTGAAATCACGTACTGGCAAATGGATCTCCAAAACTGCTCCCACTGGTGCTACAACCAACTCTCAATAGCTGTTGTTGCTATTGTTGTTTTACCAGTAGTTGATTTAAAAGTAAAACAAAAATTGGTCACGGTTAAGAAAAGCTTAAAAACAAATAAAACTTTGTTGTCAACTAAGAGAAGAAAAAAAAGTAATCGAACGATTACGAGAAAATAGAGTTTAGGCGACAAAAAAGAGAAAAAAGAGAAAAAAAAAATGAAAATAAATATAATAGAAAATCTTGACAATTATTATATTAAAAAATGGAATAATAAAAATAATACTTACGGACTAGAATATTACCAACTAGAGTTGCAGGTAGACAAAATACAATTACTAGTACATCAGCAACGGCAAGATTAACGATGAAAAAATTAGTAACAGTGCGCATTCTTGGGGAACGATAGACAACAGCAATAACAAAACTGTTACCAACAAGTCCAATGCTAAACACCAGCATATAAGCGACACAATAGACCGCGGTCATAGCAACACTGTGTCTGTAAAAACGATCTGGTACATGCTCTACGGGGATGGCCCCCGAGTCTGTTGAGAGGCTGCTGTTGAATAGAACAACACCACCCCCGGAACCGGAATCTTCCAAAGCTGTTCTCGAGCCCCCGGTCACCAATTCACTCAACGAGTTGTTAAAGTAATCTCTGATATCCTCTTTTGTCTGAACAAACACATCGTTTGCGAGGTACATAGGGGCTGATGGTGGACCACTCGTCACCTGGACATTTCCACTGGTACGGTGTCGCGGCTCCAGGTCAAATTCCTCCGAGTCTGGAAGACGGAGAGATGCCATCTCCAGCAGTGGCGGAGAAGGCGGTTGCAACATTTATTGGTACCAAGCCGACAATTATGTCAGCACCCTCTCTTTCATTTAATTATACTCAATTCACAATCAAATAATTTTATTTCTTCTTCTTCTTCTTCTTCTTCTTCTTCTTCTTCTTTTTTTAATGTTTTAATTTTTTTAATAAAAAAAAAAAATCTACCAGTCCATTTTTAATTATTAATTAAAAATAATAATATTTTGTAAAAAGCTCCCGCTCCTGGTTATACGCCTGCGCTACCTGCGTTTAACCGTCCACCTGCTTACCTGAATTCACGTGTTTGTTTAATTTTTCACTCACTTAAACTTTAACACAAATATTTATTTAAATATTATTTTTTCGATGATAAAATAAAAAAATATCAGAGTTTTATGTGATAAATTTTTGTTTGGTTTGAATTTAGTTTTTAGGATGGTGGGCGATAAATGATGCTGGTTTAGGTGACTATCGCGTACTGGAGCACCGTTGGCTGTTGGCTGTTGGCTGTTGGATGCGTCCGAAATACGGTGAGACCGACGGGCTATCTGACAAAGCTCAACAAAATACTGCGCAGACGCTACACATCCGCTGGTTAGGCGGCTCCTAGCTCTGTTTTAACAGTGTTGGAGCAATGTTGGAGCAATGTTAGCTGTTAGCTGGTTGTATTTGATTCAATTGGAGGCACATGCAGTTAAATTACCAGAGCACCAACACTACATTTATAAATTTATATATACATACTAGTTACTTATTTTAATACTTTTGTTCATAATAAAACCTATTTCAGTAGTATAGCAGCATGATATGATCAACCACCTACCCCTTCATCATCATTATAAATATTTACTTAACTGGATCGAAAGAACTCATCTGAAATTGACATTTTCATTATCATTTTAACCGGACACGTCTTATTCAATAGAATATAAAAATCTCAGCATTTATTTTATTACCGTATAAAATTTGAATTTAAAATTTAATTTATTTAAACAACTGTCATTGATCTTTTATATATAAATATAGATAGATAAGGAAATGGTAAATAACTGTATAATAATAAAAGTGTAGGTCAGTAATATTATTAAAAAAATATTATTATTGTTATCGGTATTATTAAATGGGTATAAGATGGTGATCGACTGTAGTCAGACACTGTCTGATTACTTATGTACATACATACATACATACAAGTTGAAAATAAAAATGATTTATTACCGACTTGTATAAAGATTGTACTAGACTTTAGACTTATTTCTACTTAAAATCAATTTTCGTTCTCATTTCAAATATAGAATATATTAACTTATCATTTTACATTATACTCTAGTTTAAAAAATCATTTCAAAAGTTAATAAAATATTTTTTTTTTTAATAAATAAATATATTATAATATAAATAACTCTTTTGACACTGATATCAAAAGGTACTCATTATTATTATTATTATTTAACTAGAGTAATGTGTTGTCTGTTATATGAATAACTTCACCTTTCAAACTTGACCGACGATCGACGATCATCTCACCTCTTTTATACATTTATAAATTTATAGATCTATAGTATATAATACAAGAGTGCTTTTCCGAGCACTCTGCCTGCTAAATTAGGTCGAATTTCTTACAATTTATTTATAAAATACAAATAAAAAAAAATACCTTTTCTATTAACACCTTTTTTACGTACAGTTTTAAAAATAAAATCAATAGACAATAATTAAAAAAAAAATTCAAGGATAAGATCAGGATAAGACTTATTTATTTTATAATAATAAAACCAGGATACTTTTAAGTATATATATATAAATCGACATCAAAAACTTATAGCTTTTAGTTTAAAAACTACTTGCTCTCTATTTTATCAAGTTTCATTCAAGTCCAAACGTTTAAAACTTTTGTTCATCCCAACAAACTACATTATAAATTATCATTTATTTTCCTTTAAACTTTAATCCTAGTTATTATATAATAATTTATACTGTTGATGAATGATTAATTAAATAAATCAGTTGTGTCATTATTGTAATTGGTGATTAATTTTTTTAAAAAAAAGGACCTTTTTTTTTTTTTTTTTTTTTTTTAATTGATCTCTCTTGTAACTGTTGAGGTCATGATACTTGATTAATGATACTTTTTATCAATCCAACACTTTACCACTAATAAAAATCAGGGTATATATATTTATAAATGTATCTACCAAAGTAAGCATATTGTAATAATAATCAATAATATTTTGGGTGATGTATGTTGAGTAAATATTAATATTTAAAAAAAAGGGCCTTTTTTTTTTTTTTTTTTTTTATTAATTGATCTCTCTTGTAACTGTTGAGGTCATGATACTTGATTAATGATACTTTTTATCAATCCAACACTTTACCACTAATAAAAATCAGGGTATATATATTTATAAATGTATCTACCAAAGTAAGCATATTGTAATAATAATCAATAATATTTTGGGTGATGTATGTTGAGTAAATATTAATAGTTAATAGCTAATAGCTCAACACATAACACTTGAGACTGTAGATTTAATAATTTATATTGGTATAGATAACTCTAGAGGTAAGGCTACATCTATAACACTCTTGAAGATAAATCACTGTGACTTGAGGTAACTCGAGGTAACTTGAGGTAACTAGAGGTTCGAGGTTCGAGGTTTAGTTTAGTTTCCATCCCCAATAGTCCCAAGTAAAGTGTCTCGCCCTGTATATACACACACTTTATACACTTAATATATATATACTCGATAGGCTGCTTTCGGTCAAGGGAACGTCCATCGAATCAGCTTTGGCTTTTAATCTCCCTCTTTCCTCTTCCTCTTTCTCTTCCTTTTTCTCGTTTTTTCTCCAGTTTAATCGATTTCCTTGTCATTTTATTTAAAAAAAAATTTAGATTTTCTTTTTCTAGGTCCTATCCCAGTTTTGAGCAAATTTGTCTCATTGGCACACAACAACATTAACAACAACACGACGAGTTTGTTAACGCATCACCTTCAGGCTCCGGGCGACGATTAAATCCTTGGCCTTGACGCAGACGCTACTTGTGGATAGTTTTTACCAAGGAAACAATTAACAGCAAGAGACCAAATAGAAAAAAAAAACAACCACCAGCACCGATTTACTTAAAACTTTTTAAGTTTCTATTTAATTGCTAAGTCAGTATATAAATGAATATATAGGTGCCCTTGTTTAAAAAATAATAGCTAAAGAGATTAAAAACTATAAATGAATCATCTGTAAATGGGTTGCTCCAATTGTAATTGTTTTCCTGGTAGTACATGAAAACGCCAACTCATTATCCCTCGGTTTTGTCTTGTGTCAGGGACAAACATTTTATTTTATCAATTATACAACTAACCGAGATCAATTGATCAATGAGAAAAAAAAAAAAAAAAAGAAAATTCAATCAACTCTTTAATTATATAATAATAATAATAATAATATTATAAATTTATTTACAACAATTTACAATGAGCCTTTGGTATCACCAGAACAACGAGTGACTTGATCCTGTTGGACCTAAGAATATTTTTTAAAAATTATTAATAATAATAAAAGGACAATTAAAATGAAAAATAAAAATTACCATTGAGTCTCGTCATACTGTGACTAAAATCAGATGAACCGGCTGGCTGCTGTCTGATCATAGTTCTTGAGACGTGAATTTCCGGCAAGGGTCGATCTTGTATCCGTCTCTTTTCGACTTCCGTCCGATAACGCATCTCCCGATTTAAACTAGTCTCTCGGGCGTAAATTGATGACTCGCCGTTTGAAAATGAATTTAATCGAGTGCGCCTTCTGCTACTCGAGCAACTGGTCACTGGTTGTTTTTTATCATTAACAACAAATTCATTGTCACCGCGTGAAAGTTTATGGCTCGTGCTGCGATTGAGTGACTTTAGAGAATCCTCGTATCCACTGAAAATAATAAATAAATATCCTGACATTAAATAATAAATGATGTTTAAAAATAATAGTGGTGCAAGAATTTTGTTATTTGTCGAAAGCTTAAAGTCATTAAAGTCATTAAAGTGATTGATATACTGGCGTGCTGGTGGATTTAATAAACAAAAATAATAAATTTAGAAAACAAAAAGGGTACAAACTTGCTGCTTTCACCGCTGAAGCTTCAATGCATCCATTAGAAATTCCTCGTGTCGTGATTCTATTGCTGTTGTTGTTGTTGTTGTTGTTGTTAATGTTGTTTGAATCTCCCACACAGCTAGCAATACGCGACCGACTGTGAATTTAATAACACACACACTCACACCCAACTAAACAACTACTTATAATGCACATCACATCGTGTGTAACCAACACCAGCATCCCAAAATCCAAAATCCAAAATCCAAAATTATAATTAATATTGCAGTAATATATATGTTGTGTAAAAAATAAAATTTTTTTTTAAGATATATTTGTTTGTTACCTGTGATGAAGGCATCCCGGTTCGTGTTCACAGACACTCAGTCTCCTGGTGTCGATGGCAAAGGGTTCTGGGTCATAACGAAGGCCATCAACCAAACTTGGAAATAACGAGGCCGACTTTCTCAAGGTAGCTGCGGTTGGCTCAGTCAGGGCAAAACCAACTGGTGAAAACATTGCTGCTGCTACTGATGATGGATCTAGTCTTCTCTCATGACCATGGCTAACCAACAACAATTCATTGAGCTCCTATCATCACTTTTTTTTTTATTTATTCATTCACCCCTTCTCTCAAAAAATTACTACTTAACCCCTATAAGCTTATTATACTTTTATTTATCATTTAATTATAATGATAAATAATGGAACAACTTTACTTAAACTAACAGAGTCAATAAATCTACATCATGCATTATTATTATTTATTTATTTACAATATGATAAAAGCTATATTTGGTTTATTTTTTGTTGATTATTAGCTTTAAATTCACTAGTAGAGTATAAAAAAAAAAAAAAAAAAAAAAAAAAAAAAAATAGAAAGACAGTTTATATTTATTAATGCGGATTTTAAAAATGGTGGATTAAGGTTTATTCTCTCTGGCAGCAACAGCAGCTACCACCGGAATTATTTACCGCATCAGATTAAATAAATATCTATATCTATATAATACAATATTAAGCGAGCTTCTGAATCAGATAATCACAGAATAGGAGTCACATAGTTGATGGTACACCATTGATGTTACCGAATATCCTACAAAAAAGATTTACAAAAATCCCAGTACAGCTACATTATTATTATTATTATTTTATGTTAATAGAAATAAAGAGTACAAGCTTGATGGTAGTGTTAAATGCTAATATGATAGTGTTGAAGATGAAAATAATATATAATACTACTTACCGTTTGTTACGACGAACACAAACGACACAGAGAATTGATATCAGTGCACCGAGAAATATAAGACAGCTAAGGACAACTACCCCAACCTCAAGGGTAGACAGCAAATATCTCGAACTACTGGTGGCGTTATTTCTCAGTGTGTTTCCTGTTATCTCAAGTACACGATATCGCTCCAGTTCACCCTTTATTTCCGATTTCTTTCGACGAAATACACTAGTAGTAAAAAGCATTAAAAGGATCAATAAAAATTCACATATCTTTAATTTTATTTTTATAAAAATATTAAAATATTTTAATTTTATTCTCAACTTACTTGTGCAAAGTTTCCATATCGACCATTACATTTAGATCTGGATCAACCGCGTACAAATAAACATCGGTACTGATAAAAATAATTTATCGATAAAAAATTTTGAAAAAGGATTAAAGATTATTATTAATAACTTACCAAGTAGTATCAATCAAGTTTTTTTCAATATGGGGCTCTAATTTTCTTACCCTGACATCTAACCCCGTGAGGTTTTTCAGCGTTCTGTTGAATTTAATTCGTTAATCATCATTAGATGGTAGAGTGATGTTAAAAACTCGGTCAGCTGTATAAATACAACACGACTTACCCAGTAATATCTTCCACCTGATTTTCTATCTCTGTTGGTTTTCTTCCCATAACTATAACCACTTGTTTGTTATCATCAACAACATAAACCTGTATATTAAAATATTAATAATAATAATAATAATAATAAAAATTATAATTATAAATGATGATAATAGTTAAAAATAATTACAAAAACATTGGCAATTGTGCTGCGTCCGTTATCGGCGCCTCGACAATCAGTGGCCTTGACATCAAAACCAAAAACTCGTCCAGCCTCTCTGGTAAAACTGGCGACCGAGCGGACTTGACCAGTCAGTGGGTCAATAGCAAACCGTGGAGCATCTTGACGTCCCAATATTTCATATCTTATTTCGGCGTTTATACCCTCATCTGGATCTTTAGCTTCAACTCGAATTATTTCGTATCCATAGTTAGCAGATGCTGGGACTGCAGCCAATAGAGGACGACCTTTACTCTTGAACTTGGGCGCATTGTCATTAATATCTTTAACCCGTACAACTATTTTAGCTTCGTTTGTCCTCAAATCAATAAGTTTATCCTCTTGAATTGGATATAATATCATTGTCGCGGAATTAGACGGTAATCCGCGAGGAGTTTTACGATCAACTCGAACTTTAAATTCATAAACATCTCTATACTCTCGATCAACTGATTTTATTAAAAATAATGTACCATTATTTGGATCAATATTAAATAAATTAAATATTTCACTGTCATTTGACACTATTTCATACTTGATTATTTTACCCAAATAATTATCAGATACATTTAACTTGAGCAATTTCAAGGGCGTTGATGAATTTTCTTCAACCTCAACTTCGTAATAACGATGCTGGAAGAAAGGTTTACTCTCGGCTTCCAATTCCTCAAGAGGTTCATCAACGTCCAAAACTTTAACATACAAAATTCCTGTAGACGTAAGACTTGGTGATCCTAAATCACGGGCTGTCACTGTTACATTGTGTAATTCTTCAGACTCGTAATCTAAATTTTTTATCGTTGAAATGCTACCATCTTTACTGTCTATTGTGAAAAATTGTCGATCCTGTGAATTTGGTAAATCAAATAGAATTAAACCATTTCCATTACCAACAAAATCCGAATCATTTGCATAAATACGATTAATAACAGTACCAATTGGTGTATCTTCAGCAACAGATGCATAATAAACAGGTACCGAATGTTTAATTTCAACAAAACCGTACAGTGTCGGTGGATTATCATTAGCATCTAAAATATTTATTTCAACATCGACACTTGAACTGAGCGGTACAACTCCATTATCATAACCAATCACGACTATCTGATAATTGTCTTGTTTCTCACGATCAATATTACCAGTTACTGTCAATACACCCGTTGTCAATCCAATTTCAAATAATAATTCTTCACTTGCATTAATATATTGTTGTATTTTGTAATTTATTTTAGCATTATCTCCGATATCGAGATCCTCTGCTGTTATTTTACCAATTTTATATTTATTATAAACACCCTCGAGGACATCAAATGCGTACCATGATTTTTTAAATACCGGTGGATGATCATTGACATCGGCAATCTTCATTCTAACAGTTACGTGATCGGTCAGATTGTCAGGGTCGTTGGCAATAATATTTAAATAGAGTTTACGTGCGACAGGAAGTCTACGAGCGACAGATAACTCTCCTGACCTCGGATTTATAATAAAATAACTGTAAGGTGTTGTTGGTGTTGTTGGTGTATCGGAAATTGGGTGTAGATAAGGTGGATATATCCTTTCATTGGCAATGCTGTAAGTTATCTTGGCATTGTTGTCGTAGGTGTCCTTGTCCTGGGCCAGTAGACGGATTATCACAGTCCCTATTGTTATATTCTCCGGTACTATAAGTAAAGGTGAACGTCGACGCTGTTCACTGTCCTTGCTCGATTTTTCAACACTATCATCATCATTTTCATTTTCATTTTCATTTTCATTATCATCATCATCATCATCATCATTTATTTTATTGTTTGATACAATAATACCGTAGTCGGGAGAAACAATCATTTGAGTAAATTTCGGTGGATTGTCATTAACATCATCGAGATTTATAATTAACGAGGCGGTTGAATTTTTATTAACTGTAATATTAAATAATTTAATAGTTGTAGCAAAAACCAGTTTATCTTTAAAGAAATAGTTAAGACTTTCACTTACTGTTGTCGGCGGCAATAATACGTAATGTGTAAGTGGATTTGTTTTCTCTGTCGAGCAAATGAGAGCCACGACCGGTGAAAAAAAGTCTCCCCGTATCAGAATCGATTGAAAAAAGATCACTGGCATCGCCCTCGAGAGTTAAACTGAAATTACGGTTCGCTACGTCGTCGGCATCGTGAACAGACACCAGACGATTCAGAGAAACTTCTGTACCGGGGACACTGTTTTCGGGTAAATGACCTTCGTACTTTTCTATATCAAATATCGGTGGATTGTCATTTACATCCTCAACAACAATAGTAACCTAATAAATAAACAAAAAGTTGTATATTTTAAAAAAAATTAACTTATTTATTATTATTATTTATTAACCTGAAATATTCCGAGTCCTCGAGTCGTCTCAGCAATAACAGTGATGCTGTAATTCTGTTTGATTTCACGGTCAAGACCCCTCACTGTATAAAGGTCACCGTCCTCGGTTATTGCTATATCAGGAACATCGCGTTGATTAGCTATAAGAAAACGTATATTACGCGTAACATTTAACGTTGAATTCCGCGGAAGTACTTGTCCGATATACGCATTTTCCATATTTTCTTTTACATGGTATACCAATGGAGCTCGTGTCGTTCCTCTGCAATAAAAATAAAGAAACATTAATAATTATATACAGTAATATATCGATTTAGTAATTGATACACTCGAGAGAATAATAATAAAAACTTCCGCAGTCTTTTGTCATCGAGCGTAAGTTTCACTTTCGAAAATGACAATTGTCTATCGTCCACAGTCATCAGTTAGTTACATCCTATTATTACACGGATTATGATTTTTATTTTTTAAAAAACCAACAGATAAAGATAACAACAGAACAAAGTAAGTAATTATCATTTTATTAACTTACTTGGTAAATAGTTCTCGATTGTCATTTGGATCAACAACATTTATCGAAACATTTGTAATTAAAGTCAGATCTTTATCATTAGTAACAACTCCTTCAAACTCATAAGACTTTCTGGGATATCGTTCAATCTCATCAATCACCGTTATCGTTCCTGTCTGCTCTTCTACTGCGAATGGAACTGCAATATACAATTACGACATTACTAAATTTAATCAGTTTATAACTTTTTAAGATAAAAATTACCTCCCTCGTGGTAGCCGTGTAAAAGATCATAAAGAACACCGGATTTTTTTATAGCTGCATCGTTTATTCGAATCTGACCAACGCTTGTACCAATCGCGACATTTGCTCCAACCCAAAATTCATAAGGAGCCCCCACAAAATCCGGTTTAACTTCTCTAGAATCTAAATATATAATAAAGAAAGTATATTATATATTTAAATAAGTTACAAAGTGTTGTTAATTGAATTTATGAAATGAGCGTACCATCCGGTGGAAATACATCCACCGTGACAACGGCCAGTGAGAATCTCCTTTCGCTGGGATTCGCTGGTTGATCCGTGGCTTCAACAAAGATTGCATGTCTCCCCTCAATAATCGGACTTTCCGCAACAGATATAGCGCCGGTACGTGGTTCAACGGCAAAGGGAACACGTGCCAACTTATTACTGCTAGAATTATTATTATTATAAGTGGTAGTGGTAGTGGTATTGGAGTTGTTTTTTCCAGTCTGTTGAATAGCATATCTTACAACTCCATTTCTACCTAGATCAGTGTCAACTGCGTGTACTTTACCCAATACTGTTCCAACTTTAGCGTTTGTTCTAGTCATAAATTCATAAATATTACCGGGTATAAAGATTGGATTATTGTCGTTAGCATCCAAAATAGTAACTTGTACAAATACATAACTTGAATTTTTACTCTGATGTAAAGTAACAACACTGGGTTTCTTTTCAACGGCTAAAACTTTCATCTTAATAGCCGAAATCCTTTCACGGTCTAATACTCTTTCGTCTTTAACCGTCAGCCATCCAGATTTACCGTCAATATAAAATGCACCCGACTCATCGTCTAGCTCATAATTAAATTCACCATTTTCACCTTGATCCCGATCATAAGCAATTACTTGAAGTACACTGAATCCGTTTGGTAAATTTTCAACAATACTTATGTTATAGTGCTCTTGCTCAAATTCTGGTAAATTATCATTTAAATCAACTATTTCAATAGTTACTTTAGCAAATGAATATTTTAAAGGATTGTCCAGTTGGGATGCGTGAATTTGAAGAGTAAATGTATTATTGGATAAAGTTCCACGTTCACTGTCTAGATCGATACCACGTTTAAGAAATAGGGAACCGTTTGTTGAATCAATTTGAAAAAATCCACGTTCATTTCCCGACACTATTGAGTATTTTACTGGTGTATTTATTCCTCTGTCTTGGTCTTCCGCGTGGATTGGCTCGTCCATTGAAATTTCCTTGTGAATAGAGCCACGCTGTAAATGTAATCAAATTTTATTTATTATTATTATTATTATTACTCTATGCATTTAACTTACTGTAAGTGGATAAGTTTCGTGTATCCGAGCTCGGTAAATTTCTTTAGTGAACTTTGGACCAAGGTCGTCATTGTCACGGACATTTACTGTAACTGTCGTGCTTGAACTTTTAGATGGTATACCACGATCCTGTTAAATTCAATAAAAATAGTAAAAAAAAAAAAAAATTTCTTTTATAATAATAATAATAATAACAATAAATATTAATTAAAACTTACGGTTGCTGTAATTACTAGATAAAAAATGTTATCACCGGCGTCATAGTCCAAAGGTTTTCTAAGAATTAATGCAGTTCGATGACCAGACTCGAGTGAAAATTTGCCGTCCTCATTCCCTTTTACTATTGCATAATGGATATCGCTGTTTGGCGTGTTTGGTTTGTCGCCATCAATCGCTTCTATTCCTCTGAATATCGTTATTCCTTTAATAAATTATTATTATTATTATTTTTAAATTTATATTTAATAAAATAAATTTAAACTTACCAGGTGGAGTAAATTCATCAACAGATACATAATACGGTGTATTAATAAATTGGGGTGCATGATCATTTATATCTTCAACGTAGACGGTGACAGATAAATGTGAAGATGTCTATAATATGTAAAATATAACTTAAAAAAATATTTAGCATAAAATACTGTAGAGTAATTTTCCCGTGAGCTACGGAAACTTTAACAAACTTTTGCACGCGATACACATACACACATAGACATTAAAGCTTTTATATGTAAAGAAATAAAAAACGGTGTGTTATTTTTCTTCTGTTCTTTTTATATATATATATACATTATCCGTTGCTTTGTTAACTTTTTATTTTACTTTTTTCTTTCATTTCTCTTAACATTTTTTTTTTCTTTTTTCTTTTAATGCTTTACGGGATGATGATGATGATGATAATACATGCATAGTTATTGCGAGTTGAAAGCTTTCACTAAAAAATTCATTGTAGTCAGTAATTTTAGTCAGTAGTTGTCAATACAGCATTTATAGAAAAAAAAAATATATATATATAAGATAAGAAGGTTTTATTTAACACATGAAAACTTTTTAATATTTATATGCACAGGAGGCCTCATCCTCTCATTTATATACAAAACTGAAGAAAGAAAGCACATAAATAAACAAGGTCAATAATTAAAATAATGGATCGAGTTTAAATTTCTCAACAAACGTGAAATTCCAATAAAATAATTTGTTTTATTTAAATTTATGTTAACAATTAAAAGAATTTATTTAAATATATTAAATTATTGTATATTAGTGATATATTAATAGGTTGTCAAATGCTGTATTCTGTATTCTGTGTATTGCAATAAGTAATTACTCACTTTAAATGCGTTCATTGCACTGTCTCGATAAGTCTGACCCGGTTGTTCGTACACAGTTTGTCCATCCGTGAAATAACGCCACCAGCCAAATCCCTTTTCATTTTTATATTTATTTTTATTGTAATGTCGTTATTATATTATTTATTTATCTCGACATTTAACCGTACAATCAACCATAAAAAGAACCAATAAATAAAAATAATAATAATAATAATTTACCAGAGAATTAGCCCCGTCCGAGTAGTCACAGACAAAACGAAATTTCAAAAGATTCCTCGGTATTTCTGCGTCAACGAGCTCCTCCAATGATTGTGCCAAAATAACAGATATATGAGTTGAATTAATGTCTCTGTACGCAAAGTAACGCGCGTCTTCATCCTGCTGAAATAAATATTAATAATAACAATATTTATAATTAACCGCGTTCGGTGTAGTGAATAAATTAACAAGTCGACCTTATCGACCGGCATAATTGTCAAATGACTGCGAGGATGAATCTCTAGAGAAAGAACTTCCGCTCCAACTGGCAAATTTTCTGGCACTCTCACAAATTTTAAATACTCGCCCAGTGGATAAAATTGGCATCCTATAATTAAGTATTAATTAATTTATACCAAGAAGAAAAAAAAAAAAAAAAAAAAAAAAAAAAAAAAAAACAATAGCAACAGCAGCCTACTCGTAATTATCGAGTTTAATCGTATATCGTAATTGTTTTATTAACTCTAAATGTTTACCTTAACTTATCGCCTCTAATTTTTAACGCAATTAAACCTTTCATCAAAAGCAAACAACAACAACAACAACAACAATAATTAAAAATAGAAATGAAAATAAAAATAAAATTTTATTTTCTTTGTACGATAATTGTCGTATTTTTATAATTTTAATTTAAAAAAATTTAATTTGACACTTGCCGGATGGTATGTAGGCCAAGGTCATAACATTTTTTTTTATTAACCAGATTTTATACGGTATGATTTAATAGGACGAAAAAAACTAAATAATAATAAAATAGGAAACTGAAGAAAGATATTGAACGTAATATAAAAACCCCTTGTTTTAATGTCTTTAAAACAACTTGTACACTCATTTTTACAACTTTTATAAACTTTTTTTATTTCCAGAGATTTAATAATACCATCGATTAATTTATTATTCGCAACACGTGTACTAATAAATAATAATAAATAATAATAAATAATAATAAATAATAATAAATCTGACTTACCTGTTGATTTGTTGATTAACGAGAGTAATAAAAATAATTTAAAGAATAAAAGTTTCGTGAACTTGGCCATTTTTTTTATTTATCAAACTAAAAATCTGTCATTCTGTAACAGAAAAAAAATAAAAATATTTACTTTACAAATAATAATTATAAATATGTAGTGAGTATAGGAAGACAATATATTTGCATGAGTGACTCTTGAAAATTCAGCAAGCCATGTGTCTGCGGTTAGGTATACCAACCCCTGGAGTACCAGCATATAATGTTATTCCTCACGAGGATAAGATCAAGGTCGAGATGCTGCTACATGTAAATTGTTTTATCTAAATATATTAATATTTTACTTAAAAACTCGTGCTCGTACTTGACTTATATTTTTATTAATTATATTAAAATTTTAAAAAATATACACATATAAATAATAAAATGTTTATATTTATAGTTTTGTGTTTAAAGTTTCACGAGTGACTGATCGTTGGCCGATCGGCGATCGCGATCCTTATTACCCATTTGATTCTTTTAAACAATTTAATCCCCTTCCCACGGATGTTAAATGCTTTTACTACTATTGCCATGCTGCTATACATGTCGATATTCCCCCCCAGCTGTTTAAGTTCCAATAATAACAATAATTTAAACAAACTTTTGAATAATCAATCGACCTTTTTAACAATTTAAATAAAAAATTGTTTTCTCTTGGCGTAAACACACCTTACAATATAAAAATAATAATAATAATAATAATAAAAAATTGCATTGAACTATTTTAGCTGAAAGTTTATAAGAATCCGGTAAAAGACAGGAAGTTAAGAAAATAGCCGGATGCTGCTGCTGCTACTGTCGATAGATATTATTATTATTATTATTATTATTAAAATAGGTGATCCAGTATATAATATATAATAGAAATCAATTCTCTGGGAAGTATTAAATTTTGTTAAACTTTGACAATAAATTTTATTTAGATTGCCATTACTTATATATATATATGTTTTTAAATAATTATTTTATTCATGATACTTTCGCTGATGGATTTCCAGTAAAGTAAAAGTGAAGAAATTAAACAATAAATAGTAAATAATGCGCTCTTTAACCATAAATAATTACAATCTTTATGTCTATCTTTTATTTTATCTACAATTAAAAACTACAATAACAATAATGATAATTAATAATATTTAGTAAAAGTTAAAATAAAAAAATTCCAGGATAAATAAATCAATGTAATTGCGACTCTACTTACGCATTTAAATTTGCACAATAAAAAAATATCAACCAATTTAAATATTTTGTAAAGTCATAATAATAACCGGTCATTTGTGTCTCAATAAATTACTTAAACGTACTTACATTATACATATATGTAATTGCGTAATTTAATCTTTGCAATAACAAAAAAAACTAAAAAAAAAAAAATGACCGTTGATCCTGTGGTAAAAGTTGTTGCATAAAGTAATATTATTTGCGTAATAAGGGCCGGTTGTGTATTATATTTTTATCAGGAAGATCAAGGCAGTTGGTTGTAACCTTGAGGGCATCGACATTAGACCTCTGGTGCTCTCACTGCTACCTCACTACCTCACAATAATATTTTTTTTTAAATTTCTCTTCAGTATATTTTGTAGATACTCTTCACGTATTTCATACAATTTACAATTTAACGCTAAAGTAATTTTAATGAGGAGCGCTATTTTATTGTTGTATTATTTATTAGTATGTATCAAAAACTATAGAAATATAAATAAAAGAAAATATATCTAGATTGAAAAATAGATTATTGTTATTATAAAGGTCAGCATACCGGTGATTATTAAAATATATTTAAAATAATAATTATATTAGTATAACCATAAGCATTAAGGATTTAATAACTAGAGCGTAAGACAGGAATTGATAACTCTCCTTGAGTAAGAGTTATTCTCTTATTCTGTTATTATCTCATTCTTAAGATTTAATTTAAAGCTTTGTCCTCTGGTGCTAAGTATAATCAAACGAACAATTCACTAGCTACTTTTACTTAAACTTACTTCACTTATTCTACTACTCAGTAGATTAATATTTTAAAATAAAACGACTTAGTGGACTACTCGCCAGATTAATTGTTCTTTGACAAACATTATTTCAATATTTCAATCACTTAAATTCTTAATCTTACTATAAATTTAATTTAATTTAATAAATTATGTTGTTAACCCATATAATATTTATAACACGAGGAGCGTGTTGTATTGTATCATAACAATAATTATGAATTATGGATGGGAACTAGCTATTCTCAATTCTTTTATCATCATCTAATTTTCGAGAACTGGAACACGAGATTCACCTTTCTGATCTTTTTATATTATTATATTATTATATACAACAATCGATAAATAGAACGAGACCATAGACCATAAGACCATTATTTCCTTTTTTTTTTTTTATTCTTTCAACAAATATTTTTATAATGCTCCTAATACGCATCAATGGTTATCCAAAAAAACAAAACAAAACTAACTAACTAACTCGTGTTGTATCCTTTGTGAAAGTAAACTTATTTAATTTTGTAATTAATTAGAATTTTATCTGCGGTTAAACTGGTTATTACCGAGCTTTAATCATTTTTATCTAATTTACAACGGTTGGAATTTAATGTTAAAAAAATTTTAATTGAGAAATATTATATACTAAAGTGCAAGTTACTTTTTGCGAAATATTTTAAATTATATACCACTGTTTCAAAATGTTAAACAATTAAAAAAATATAAAATTTATTCATGTATAAAAAATATTGACAAAAGTTTAAGCCGTTTTAAATAATAGCTGATAAGAGTGACACGAGTTAGGTAGGATAATATTAATCAGAAGAGAGTTAATATCAGTAACTTTAGAGGATGACACTCACCGGAGCACTCGTGTGTATGTATGTCTATGTGCTGGGGATTCAGGATAAACTTTGGATAATAAAGGATAAGAAAGGATAACAACGACAAGGAGAAATGAACACTACACCTTACTACACTTACTATCGTGACCTTGAATTCAAATCGCGTATCACCTAAGATCAAGAGTTCGTCGCTCTTATTATTATTATTATTAAATCCCATTTTTTATTTTTTATTTAAAAAAAAATGACTTTAATTAAATTTACTCACCAATTATATTTAAATAAAATCCCCATTTTAATAATTATTATTTAAAAAAAAAAAATTTAGCCGTTAAAGGGCCAATGCACGCAGGAATTAACTAATGGTAAAATGGATAAACCTGAACGAGTTGAACGCACTCTTTGAACACTGAGTAGAAGATAGAGGAGGACTTACTGAAGAGTAAGTGCTTTTTTAAAAAATAAATAAAAAAAGTTGTGTCGTTTTATGCTCAGCTTAACTCAACTACAACAACAACAACAATCACCACGTTGTACACCTTTCGTACCTGTCTTACGATCATAGACTAGAGACCAGAGACAAAAGTTGTAATCTCTCTCGCCGCAAAGAGTTTACTACTAAGCAATACCCATAAGCCATGCACTAAGTATTAAGAAAATAACAGCCAACAGATTGCCGCCGCTCCATCACAACTTGCTTCTCCCTTTTACTTGCTGTAAATATACTTTTATATACAGCATAAACCAACCAACCACATACCGACTCAACAACTTCAACACTATTATTAACAACAATTATTTTATCAACTCAATAAAATTATTTACTTTATTAAAAATTATTATTATTATTATTATTATTATTTATATACCGTAAAGCAATACTAGAATTAACAACGATTGTAAAGTGATGTATCATTTAATTAAAATAGTAAATGTTTGGTGGTTGGTAAAAAATTGACAATGATTTAAATTTATCTCTCTGAGAGTTGAAATAAAAATAAAATTTAAAGTTTAGATTTTTGATCCTTTCTTGGAATATTAATAAAGGGCTTAATAATTGGGAAAAGTGATTGACTCGATTTGAATGCCAAGATGTCTGTTATCTTAATTGGCAAAGTTGTTGCATCAGTTTGGGCTGTTGATGATTCTTCAGATGATTTTTCATTGTATCCTGCACCACCTGGGGCTGTTGATACAACATGAAGTGACAATTTACGTCTCTGAGGTGATTGTTTTATTGTTTCCTAAAATGAAAAATAAAAATTAAAAAAAAAAAGCACCACCTGGGGCTGTTGATACAACATGAAGTGACAATTTACGTCTCTGAGGTGATTGTTTTATTGTTTCCTAAAATGAAAAATAAAAATTAAAAAAAAAAATTTTTTTTTTTTTTTTTCAAATATTAAAAAAAAAAAAACTTACATTGTAAAAATCAAGTATTTGTGATTTATTTATGGTACGCAAATAGGCAACTTCAATGTTTGCACGATCAAAATTGTATTGCTGATTAGTTATTTCGTTCCAAAATATTGCCGATAGTGTTGTCATTTTTTTTGGTTTTTCGAGACGTTGATTGGCGAGTGAAGTTTTATGCCGATTGAATTCATCCTCGGACATGTTAACAATTCGATCCTGAAGCGAGTGAATAAAGGCTTCGATGCGCTCTTCCAGATACTGGGGATGTCTATCGCCCTGTATTATTACTCTGAGGCCTTGAACTCCATTCCCTCGACGTATTCCACTGAATACAATGTAACCCAGTTGTTCTTGCGTACGGAGAACATCGAAAAACGGCTCGGATATTATCTGCCCCAATAGTTCCAGATGCATGTTTGATTCCGTTGATTGTAACCCCACTTGATAGTAAATTTCAGTACACGATGATTTGTGTAATTTATTTTCTATTTCATACAAATAGTGACTACCATTATCCAAACTTATTTCACGATTAAGTATATATTGTTTCGGCATTAACGGTACTATTGTTTTACTTTTTTCACTGTCCAGTGGATCCTTGGTCAGTTTATTTTCAACCATTTTAACTGTTTCCAGTGCCTCTGATTCCGTCAAATTACCGTGAATCAAACACTGAATGTGAACTTTTGTCAACAATTTTGGAATAAATTCCTCAAGCCTGTCCAGAGTCAAAAATTCAATAGCCTCAAGTAATTCATCCTTTGTCCATCCTTGCTCTGTCAATAAAACCGCTAAATAATAAACAGCATGCTGATACGGTTGATCAGCTTCAAAATTTTTTAAATTTCTCATATAAAGTTCCTTTATTATCTCAAATCTCTGCTTGTCAACTTTAAAATTAACCATCCTGTCAATTATTTTACTCAACAGCACCCGATGTTTGTCATTGTATCCACCAACCATCAGAGTCATACCATTTTTACTGGCACTAAATTCCCAGCTCAATTGTGCCAAACTCGCATTATACGCGTACTCATTAAGCGAGTCTTTGAATAACTGTATATACAAATTTGTTAGATTAAAGTTACAAGGATCGAGGTACGCATAAGGGCTTACAAAGTCAAAAGTAAGATTTACTTTTGGTACTTTAAACTCGTCGTCTTGTTTGAACCAGACTCGCATCAGCCGAGTGTCTAAAATTATTTTTGGAAATTTATTTATTTCTTCTCTATTATTATTATTATTATTACTATTGTTACATTTAATTTCAAATGACTCGGGAATAAATTCATTTGCAGCTGGAATTTTTAGCTCGTCTGATGTACCCGAATTTCTCCAACTCTCGATAGTTTCTTTGGGAATAACTTGAATAGCGTATTTAGTCCCATACCAAAATTCCGATTGATCAGCAATATTTTGATAAACTTTACCCACAACGTGAATTCGAATTTTTTCAGGTACCAAACAATCCATAACAGTATTTATTAAATCTGGACGCCACTCGGTAGGCAAATAAGGCCCCGTAAGTACCTCTTCAAATGGATATTTTTGCAATCCACGAACAGTTACATTAACAGTTGTTCTGGGCATTAATTTTTCCTTGAAATTAAAATCAACCTGAGCTATTTGCTTACATTCGTCAAAAATCCACTCAAGTGGGCCCTTTATTCTCAGCATATTTATATACTGAAAAGTAAGCTTAACAATATCGTCAACGTGATTAATTCCCTCCTCGGTCAAGTCTACGTAAATCGAAAAAAAATTACAGCCACCTCTGGCAGCTCGTTTTTCCCCGGCAACCAATGCATTACACCAACCGGCTTTTTTAAGAGCTGATAGGAGCGATCCGTCAGCCTCGTGACCCAACAAATGAGATACATAGTGCGCCGGACCAGAACGAAAGTGTTGGCTCAGATCCGGCAGTGGGAAACTCATTTTTAAAGCACGGACATCTTTAATCGGTACAATCATCCACTTTTTACCAAAGTGATCATCATTAAACGGGTGCTCCGGCCAAGTTGGTGCCTCCACTCCCTTATTTTCAACCGGACTAAATTTATCCACCACCATTTTCTCCAATTGATCCAGACTTTCCTTTCCAAGAATACTCAATGCCATAATATTGGCCGAGTACCAGGTCTTGTGAAATTCCATGAGTGCTTCTCTCACGTTTATCCCTTTTTGCTTTGGTCCAGAATCCAGAGTTCCACGGTGTCCAGTTCCAAACTTTGAGTACGGATGATTTGGATCCGCTGATGATTTTTCCAGCTGATCTTGTCGCCACGTGTCGTTTGCGATATTTTTTTCATGCTCTGAATGAACAGCTTGAACCTCAAGCTCTGTCGCAGACTCGGTAAACAGTGGAGCTATAAAAAATTGGGCAAAACGATCCACCGCTCCCTCGAGATACTCTGGACTAACGTCAAAATGATACTGAGTGTAATCCGGTAGAGTCATTGCGTTGGAACTACCACCGTGTTGAGACAAATACGAGTTGTATGAATTTTTGTCTGGGTATTTTTCGGTACCCAGAAACAGCATGTGTTCACAAAAATGAGCCAATCCTGGCAATTCTGCTGGATCATTCAAGTACCCTAAAAAAATTTTTAAAATACATTAATAAATTAAATAATTGATAAATAAAAAAATAAATAAACTTACCAACATTGACGTCCAGTGAAACGGCGCTTTTATCTGTGGTAGGATCACTTATCAGCAACACTTTCATGTTATTATTTAAAATTAATCCTCGGTAAAGCTGAGAATCATTTGGAGATTTTTTTATGTTTTCAAATCGCTTTTTAATATTATCATCATTGATTTCTAGAGGAGTATTTGGTGCCTCACCCGTTGCTCCAGATAAATTTCTGAATTATAAATACAAACAAAGTTAATAAAAATTTTAAAATTAATTAAAAAGTTCCACATGTGAAAATTAATAGTTAAAATTTTTTTTTTATTGTAATTTATTTGTTAAAAAAATTTTTAAATCGACAGCTGACGGTTAAATTCAGAAATATTAATAAAAACTCACATTGAATTAGACATTAATTCTTGAAGAGCTTGTACGTCCGTAGCAGAAGTCATTGTTATAATGTTTACAGTACTTTTTACAAAACACAACTAAACACATCAATTTTTATTAAATAATGTACGTCACTAGAATTTTCTAACCACAATATAATTATCTAATCAACTGTTTATGACTCATATGTATTAATTTATTAAAATATACTAATTTTATACTGTTTAATAAAATTTATAATGAACAATTATTAAATAATGTAATAAAATAATAAAATGAGTCAGAAAAACAGAAAGTCTGATGTCAGATGTGTCGTCGTGTGTTATATTTATATCATACTATACATTTATAATGTCAACTCAGTCACGTGGTATCAAACAAAAAATTACTCATACTGTTGTAATTATTTTGTTACAAATTTAAAAGAATAAAAATCATTAATTCAAGTACTTTGAAGAAAAAATACACCAATGAAAAAATAATTACCTGTTCATTGTTGATGACAATTGTTGAAATACAACGATCAATCGAGATTTATTGTTATTTATATTACGAGCGATAAACATTTATGTTATTTATTATTAATTCTTTAAATAAATTATATTTATAAAAAAAAAAAGCTATTGTTTTATTTATTTAATTAAAATAATACTATATAAAATAAACTTTACTTAATATTAGTCCACGTGAGCGTCAGAGAAATGGGGGCGCTGGTGCCTATTTTATTCTACAGCCCTGATTTATTTATTTGAAAAAATCTCAGAATTTTTTAAACAAATTCATTACTCTGAAGTTAACGGACATTTAAAAATTTTTGTCTTTTTTTTTTTTAATTAAATTAAACCTAAAAAATTTCATTTGTAGTTTTTCAAGTTTTTTACATGTAATAATTTTTTTTTTTAATATTTTTAAAATAAAATAGGACATAAAAATAAATAAAACAAAAATTTGAAATGTTTAATTAGCGTTTTTATTATGCTAAAATAAGTAACCATCAGTACAAATAGTGAAGCGTGTTTTTTTTTAATAATTGCTTATTTATTTTTAGAAAAATTTAATGAATGGAAAAAAAAAAAAAAAAGTAGTGATGTGAGAAAATATTAAAAATTACATAGGTCGTCCCATACCGCGACCCATACCACCTACAGGCATCTGAGGAGCATCACCGCTGCGAGGATTTTTTATGGTCTCATCGACCGAGAGAATAAGACAAGCAGCTTCACTGGCAGCTGTAAGGGCGTTTATCTTAACGACTGCTGGCTCCCATACACAGGCGTCCATATTGTCGGCAATGTCCTCGTTAAGAATGTCTACACCGAACCAGCACTTACCCTGGTGATGTTTTTGCCTCAATTTATTGAGAATGTTGGTCGCGTCGAATCCAGCGTTGTCGCAAAGCTGTCGCGGAATAACTTCAAGAGCGCGAGCAATAGCGCCGATCAAGAGCTGCTCTTTGCCAGCAATTGTACGATAAATTTTTTTTCATGAATAAAAAAATAAAAATATTGTAAGAACATCAATGAGACAATTAATAGTCTAAAAAAAATTGTTAGTCTGATGCTCTATGATTTATGTACTCCATTATAAAAAACTAAATTATAGTCTAAATAAAATTTTGTATTTTAAAATAATGGAGAATTATTTGACATAGTGATATTTAAGAAAATTTAAGAAAATTTACCTCAACATCCTGAGATTTGGCAATGTCTACAAGAGTTTTGGCTGCTGGATGAACAATATCCAAGAGCTTGAGAATAGTAGCGCCGTCGTTAGAGATGGTACCTTTTCCATTGGCATCTACAATCAATTTATCCATTCCACGAGGACCAAGAGTTGTTCTGACATTTGCTCCGCTCTTGGCGATTTTTTCGAGCTTCTCGTACAGAATTTGCCATTCAGCGTCAACGATTTTTTGGTACTCGGCAACGTTGTCTACACGAACTTCAGCGTTGTCGCGCTCGGCTTTAAGCTCCAGTTCAATATTCAGCATGGCTATCTTGCAGGGTGAATATTTTTTGGGCTGCATTTCGAAACCCGCGTACGAGAAAGTTTTTTTGAAGGCTACACCAGCCACCAGAATCGAATCCTCCAATGCACCTCCGGATACTTTCTTGATGCCGATCATATTGAGCGGAAGTAACTCGTCGAGGAGCAAAACAGCGTCAACAACCATCTTGCTGAAGAAATCCTTCTGCTGGTGAATAAGTTTCGAGTTCATCGCTGTAGCGGCGCATTTTTCCAGCAGACTTCGTTTTTCCTCGGCAGTTGATTTTTCTATTTTTACGCTTAATTCTTGAATTCTCTCGATCGCGATTTTTCGTGCGTTCCTGAATGCTTTTATGATTATACGTGGGTGAACTCCTTCCTCGACGAATGGTTTTATTTGTTTCAAAAACTCTCCAGCCAACAAGACAACACTGGTGGTACCATCACCAACCTATTGTTGATAATTTATTAGTTTTTAAGATACTAAAGTTATCCGAGATTTAATTTAATTTTTTAATTATTTTTCAATAATTAAATTAAAACAAAAAAATATATATTTTAAAAACTGCACTAAATTATTATTCATAAATTTTTTTTATGAATAAAAAAATAAAAATATTGTAAGAACATCAATGAGACAATTAATAGTCTAAAAAAAATTGTTAGTCTGATGCTCTATGATTTATGTACTCCATTATAAAAAACTAAATTATAGTCTAAATAAAATTTTGTATTTTAAAATAATGGAGAATTATTTGACATAGTGATATTTAAGAAAATTTAAGAAAATTTACCTCAACATCCTGAGATTTGGCAATGTCTACAAGAGTTTTGGCTGCTGGATGAACAATATCCAAGAGCTTGAGAATAGTAGCGCCGTCGTTAGAGATGGTACCTTTTCCATTGGCATCTACAATCAATTTATCCATTCCACGAGGACCAAGAGTTGTTCTCACGGCGTCGACGACTTGCTGACAGGCGTTTATGTTTGACACCAGCTGAGCTTTGCCCTGGCTGACATCAGTCCCCTCTTTCAATAATATTATTTGAGGTTGCTGAAATTAATTTATTTTTTTTAATTCGTTTCATTCACTTTTATTTAAAAATTTTTTAAATAAAATTCATGATAAAAAATTTTATAGATTATCAATTTAAATATTATTTCATCACCATAATTAGGAGTTAATAATTTCCTTATAAGGTTATGAGTGAACGAAACGATAATTTACATCCGTCAACTGCTTCATATATTTATATATAATTTTTTTACTCTATAAAATATTATAGAATTTTTATTAATATCTGCTTTTTTAATAAATAAATCAATAAAATATTGAATAAAATAAAAAATATTGTCTATTCAATATTCTACAGAAAACGTGACTAAAATTTTGTTGATAAAAATTATAAAAATAATATAAAATGTATAAGGATTTAAAATTACAAATAATCATAGAAAAATCATTCATTAAGTACGTACCATTTTGTTGATGTAAATATATTTTTATAAAATATACTAATAAAAAGCGAATAGTTTTATGATAGATATTTAAAAATAATAATGATTTATAAACTGGACAAACTAATCTGATTAAGAACTGTCGGGCATACTCGGCTTCCTTCACCGTGTCTCATGGTTGATTTTGTTTGCGAGAGATGACGCCAAAATCAACTTCATGGTTTTTACTTATAAAAATGGCTGCAGGTGGCTTCACAGTTGTTACACACCTACACGGGGGGATTTAAAATCAAAATTAAAAATTTTCATACAATGCATTTTGATTTATCTATAAAATTTAAAACTATTCTATATTATTAATTTTGAAATTTTGAATATGCTTTATCAATCGATTATACTTTACTAAATTATTTAACAATTTTAATTGATAAAAAATGTATAAATTAAAATATTTTCAATAAATGTATGACACATTCTGTGGTTCATTCTTAATGCGCATCGCATTAGCGCGACCCTCCCATCAGCTAAAAGATTAATAAATGGAACTAGAGGTGGCAGACAAGTCGTTGAAAATTATATTAATTAACTCTCAATTTCGGCATCTGCCATTTTTAAAGAGATCAGTAGCCGAGGCACATTAATAAGTCTACCAGTTACTTCTCTAGTACGTCACTAGAATTTTCTAACCACAATATAATTATCTAATCAACTGTTTATGACTCATATGTATTAATTTATTAAAATATACTAATTTTATACTGTTTAATAAAATTTATAATGAACAATTATTAAATAATGTAATAAAATAATAAAATGAGTCAGAAAAACAGAAAGTCTGATGTCAGATGTGTCGTCGTGTGTTATATTTATATCATACTATACATTTATAATGTCAACTCAGTCACGTGGTATCAAACAAAAAATTACTCATACTGTTGTAATTATTTTGTTACAAATTTAAAAGAATAAAAATCATTAATTCAAGTACTTTGAAGAAAAAATACACCAATGAAAAAATAATTACCTGTTCATTGTTGATGACAATTGTTGAAATACAACGATCAATCGAGATTTATTGTTATTTATATTACGAGCGATAAACATTTATGTTATTTATTATTAATTCTTTAAATAAATTATATTTATAAAAAAAAAAAGCTATTGTTTTATTTATTTAATTAAAATAATACTATATAAAATAAACTTTACTTAATATTAGTCCACGTGAGCGTCAGAGAAATGGGGGCGCTGGTGCCTATTTTATTCTACAGCCCTGATTTATTTATTTGAAAAAATCTCAGAATTTTTTAAACAAATTCATTACTCTGAAGTTAACGGACATTTAAAAATTTTTGTCTTTTTTTTTTTTAATTAAATTAAACCTAAAAAATTTCATTTGTAGTTTTTCAAGTTTTTTACATGTAATAATTTTTTTTTTTAATATTTTTAAAATAAAATAGGACATAAAAATAAATAAAACAAAAATTTGAAATGTTTAATTAGCGTTTTTATTATGCTAAAATAAGTAACCATCAGTACAAATAGTGAAGCGTGTTTTTTTTTAATAATTGCTTATTTATTTTTAGAAAAATTTAATGAATGGAAAAAAAAAAAAAAAAGTAGTGATGTGAGAAAATATTAAAAATTACATAGGTCGTCCCATACCGCGACCCATACCACCTACAGGCATCTGAGGAGCATCACCGCTGCGAGGATTTTTTATGGTCTCATCGACCGAGAGAATAAGACAAGCAGCTTCACTGGCAGCTGTAAGGGCGTTTATCTTAACGACTGCTGGCTCCCATACACAGGCGTCCATATTGTCGGCAATGTCCTCGTTAAGAATGTCTACACCGAACCAGCACTTACCCTGGTGATGTTTTTGCCTCAATTTATTGAGAATGTTGGTCGCGTCGAATCCAGCGTTGTCGCAAAGCTGTCGCGGAATAACTTCAAGAGCGCGAGCAATAGCGCCGATCAAGAGCTGCTCTTTGCCAGCAATTGTACGCGAGTAATCACGAAGTGTACGAGACAATTCTATTTCAATAGCTCCTCCACCAGCGACCACTGCGTCGTTCTTAATCATACGCCTGACAATCATAATGGCGTCGTGCAATGACCGCTCTGTCTCTTCTAAAAATTGTTCAGCTCCTCCTCGAAGTACAAATGTACAAGTTTTAGCATTTGGACATCCCGCGAAAAAGTTAAATCTAAAATAATAATAATAAATATTTATTTATATTATTGTTACTTTATTAATTATTAATTATTAATTATTAATTATTTACCTTTCACCACCAATTTGTTTTTCCTCAAAGTTTGCGCATTTTCCAAGCACAGTGTCGTCGATATCATTGACAGTGGTGATGACAGCTCCACCACAAGCTTTCATAGTCCTCTTGAGATCTTCATCGGGAACTCTACCGGCGCAAAACATATCACGGTCAGCAAAGTACTGAGTCGCGACATCGCCAATTGGTAACTTTGAAAGTACGACATTTGCTCCGCTCTTGGCGATTTTTTCGAGCTTCTCGTACAGAATTTGCCATTCAGCGTCAACGATTTTTTGGTACTCGGCAACGTTGTCTACACGAACTTCAGCGTTGTCGCGCTCGGCTTTAAGCTCCAGTTCAATATTCAGCATGGCTATCTTGCAGGGTGAATATTTTTTGGGCTGCATTTCGAAACCCGCGTACGAGAAAGTTTTTTTGAAGGCTACACCAGCCACCAGAATCGAATCCTCCAATGCACCTCCGGATACTTTCTTGATGCCGATCATATTGAGCGGAAGTAACTCGTCGAGGAGCAAAACAGCGTCAACAACCATCTTGCTGAAGAAATCCTTCTGCTGGTGAATAAGTTTCGAGTTCATCGCTGTAGCGGCGCATTTTTCCAGCAGACTTCGTTTTTCCTCGGCAGTTGATTTTTCTATTTTTACGCTTAATTCTTGAATTCTCTCGATCGCGATTTTTCGTGCGTTCCTGAATGCTTTTATGATTATACGTGGGTGAACTCCTTCCTCGACGAATGGTTTTATTTGTTTCAAAAACTCTCCAGCCAACAAGACAACACTGGTGGTACCATCACCAACCTATTGTTGATAATTTATTAGTTTTTAAGATACTAAAGTTATCCGAGATTTAATTTAATTTTTTAATTATTTTTCAATAATTAAATTAAAACAAAAAAATATATATTTTAAAAACTGCACTAAATTATTATTCATAAATTTTTTTTCATGAATAAAAAAATAAAAATATTGTAAGAACATCAATGAGACAATTAATAGTCTAAAAAAAATTGTTAGTCTGATGCTCTATGATTTATGTACTCCATTATAAAAAACTAAATTATAGTCTAAATAAAATTTTGTATTTTAAAATAATGGAGAATTATTTGACATAGTGATATTTAAGAAAATTTAAGAAAATTTACCTCAACATCCTGAGATTTGGCAATGTCTACAAGAGTTTTGGCTGCTGGATGAACAATATCCAAGAGCTTGAGAATAGTAGCGCCGTCGTTAGAGATGGTACCTTTTCCATTGGCATCTACAATCAATTTATCCATTCCACGAGGACCAAGAGTTGTTCTCACGGCGTCGACGACTTGCTGACAGGCGTTTATGTTTGACACCAGCTGAGCTTTGCCCTGGCTGACATCAGTCCCCTCTTTCAATAATATTATTTGAGGTTGCTGAAATTAATTTATTTTTTTTAATTCGTTTCATTCACTTTTATTTAAAAATTTTTTAAATAAAATTCATGATAAAAAATTTTATAGATTATCAATTTAAATATTATTTCATCACCATAATTAGGAGTTAATAATTTCCTTATAAGGTTATGAGTGAACGAAACGATAATTTACATCCGTCAACTGCTTCATATATTTATATATAATTTTTTTACTCTATAAAATATTATAGAATTTTTATTAATATCTGCTTTTTTAATAAATAAATCAATAAAATATTGAATAAAATAAAAAATATTGTCTATTCAATATTCTACAGAAAACGTGACTAAAATTTTGTTGATAAAAATTATAAAAATAATATAAAATGTATAAGGATTTAAAATTACAAATAATCATAGAAAAATCATTCATTAAGTACGTACCATTTTGTTGATGTAAATATATTTTTATAAAATATACTAATAAAAAGCGAATAGTTTTATGATAGATATTTAAAAATAATAATGATTTATAAACTGGACAAACTAATCTGATTAAGAACTGTCGGGCATACTCGGCTTCCTTCACCGTGTCTCATGGTTGATTTTGTTTGCGAGAGATGACGCCAAAATCAACTTTATGGTTTTTACTTATAAAAATGGCTGCAGGTGGCTTCACAGTTGTTACACACCTACACGGGGAGATTTAAAATCAAAATTTAAAATTTTCATACAATGCATTTTGATTCATCTATAAAATTTATAACTATTCTATATTATTAATTTTGAAATTTTGAATATGCTTTATCAATCGATTATACTTTACTAAATTATTTAACAATTTTAATTGATAAAAAATGTATAAATTAAAATATTTTCAATAAATGTTTGACACATTCTGTGGTTCATTCTTAATGCGCATCGCATTAGCGCGACCCTCCCATCAGCTAAAAGATTAATAAACGGAACTAGAGGTGGCAGACAAGTCGTTGAAAATTATATTAATTAATTCTCAATTTCGGCATCTGCCATTTTTAAAGAGATCAGTAGCCGACTGACTATCGTTCTGCGTACATATATTGGTTAACACAAAATTTTTTTATCAATGATGCAAGAGAAAATAGAATTAACTGCAAATGTCATTGAGGTAATTTTCCAATATAAATTATTAATTATTCTTACTCTGTCAATAAAAATTTTTTAAATTTTACAGAAATTGAATAAAAATGTGGAAAAAAAGAAGGTTGAGTGGGTCGTCAAGATAATGGTAAATAAAAAAGCTAAGATATTAAAATTGCAAGTAATAATAATTTATTTGATTCTTTAGAAAGTAGATTTTTTACAAGACAGATTTTTTTGTATTGTCAAAGATGGAACTGAAAATTTCTTCAAGTGTATAGTTCCTCTTTCAATAACTCAAAAATTTGAAAGCGGGATTATGTCTCCAGGGCGATGCATTAAAATCAAAGACTACGGTGTCTTTCGTTATTCTTGTGAATCGTTTAAAGAAAAATATACGTAAGTTGTTGATATTTAGATTATTTTGTTTTTTTTTTTAACTGAAAATTAACATATCCTTTTTTTTTTAAGCGGTACCAAAAATTTTATTTTTGTGATGGCGGTGATTAACTTTGAGGTTGCTAAACCGACGCTGAAAAAAGCTGAAGAAAATCCACCTTTGCCATCTACATCTGGAGGAAAGCCGCCACTTCCATCGAACTTTGAAAGAAAACCGGCTCCGCTACCGGTTTATATTTATAAATCGGTAGTACCTCAAAATAAAAGTCAACCTGTGAGAACTGTTAATCCATCTCAACAAATTAATCCAAATTTCCAAAACCAGTAATTTAATTCACTTACACTATCTTTTTATGATAGTTATGATTATCAACAATTTTTTTTTCAGGTCAAAAATAGATGTCAAGAATATCGAGGACACTATAAAAATGAATTCAATCAGAAGCATCTCGGCACAAATGTATGTTAGTCTGCATAGTTTATACACAAATAATTTTATATACATTTTTTTTCAGGAACAAAGTTTTGTATGGGACCCTATATTTTTATCCTGATTCACTACGAGATAAAGATCGGTTGTATATGGTGATAAATGATGACACTAGAGCTATGGTTTGCTGGGTTCATGACTGGATCAAAAATCTTTTCATAAAAAAAATGAAGGTATTTATTTAGCTTTCATTTATATATATATATATATATAAAATATATGAAAAATTGATGTGGGTACTTGATGAGTATAACATCGGGATTAGCTTATATCTTAAAAAAAGTAAAAATTTTTATTATTCTCTTAATAATATAGATTAATAATCAATTTTCAGGACGGTCTTAAGATAAGAGTAAAAAACTTTACTGTAAGGCATGTCACCATGCGAATTAATCGTTTTCCTCAATACCGTTTCGAAATGGTAATTAATTCAACGACTGATTTTAATGTTTATGATGGTGATAAGCCGGTAATTGTCCACTTGTTTGATCAATCAATACTATTTAAACTTGATCCCTATGTTCAAGTTAAACCTCATCGATATCGGACCTTGATGGATATTGTTGATTCTAATTCCATCCAGCCTATAAGTTTCATTGGTGTAATTGTTGATCAAACGTACGTAATTCAAACTAGAACTGTCACTGTAAGACGTGTATCAATTCAAGATGAAACAGGGTTTGTAGACATAGTGTTATGGAAGAAAGATGGCGAAAATTTCAGTATTCCAGTTGGTCAAATAATCGTCGGTCACAATTTTTCTGTCGAAAAGAGATATAAATGGAATTTTACACCGTGTTACAAAGGTCATACTTTGACTGTCGCTCCAAAATCCCCTGATGAATTCAGGTAGCTTTTAAAAATTAATTTCAATACAAATTTACGACTTAATTATTTTTTTTATTTTAGATTACGACAATGGGTGACATCTCTTTATTCAAGTGCTAAACGTCCGATTTATTTTGATGAACACGAAGACAGTGATGAGGAAAAAGTCAAGACAAAACCGATAAAACCAAAAAAATTAAAGAAAAAACAACAGACGAGAAACTCGGAGAAAGAAATAAAGAGACAACTTAAGATACAACGCAGGTTACAACGTCAGAAAGAATATTATCGTCATTGTCAAATAAAAGAACGGCTTGAAATAGAAGAAGAATTGGAGTATTTGAAAGAAGTTAAAAAAAAAATGGAGAAAATGGCTAATTATTACGTCCAAACAGATGGACACTTTGATCTCAGGGCGAGAAAAAGATTTAAAACTTGGGCTTTGCCACCGGAAGTTATTCCAGCTGAAGAGTTGCCTCGTATAGTTGAAAAAAATAAGAAAAAAAAGTTTGATTAAATCATTTATTTTCTAAGTTTAAAAATTTTATAATTTTTTTGTTAATTAATTTTCTTGTAACTTTAATGTCATATTTTTTTAATAAAACCAAAAAATAGTTTTTATAACTATGTTTTTTATTTCAAATCTACCGCGCCCTCCCCACCATGCTTCCCCAGGGCCAATGGGAGCGCTAGAGCTTCTCGGCCAATAGGATGCCTCGAAGCTCCCATTTTGAATTTAAATTTTAAATTTCCCGCGTGACCTACTTCAGTCATAACCGATACTGTAGATAGTTATTTTGTCGGCGTCTTTTTTAGTTTAGGAAAACTTTCAAAATGGCGAATATTTATTAAATATTCGATTACTTTATTTATTGTCATTTTTTTTAACAAGAAAGTCAGTGACAATGAATAAAAAGAGGCATGAATTATCGGTCAGTACATTTATAGTGTTGAAAATAATTATTTGGATTAATAATACTGAAGTTAGCCGTCAGCTGTCAATTTTAAAAATTTGGAATAACAAATTTTCACTTGTAATTTTTTAAAAATAATTTTTTTGTTAAATAAAAATAAAAAATTGTCAAGTGACTGCTAACTTTAATGTCATAAGATTTAAAAGTTAATAATCTTTTATTTTCAGCGGTTTTGATGTCTGCGAATTGTATATGTAGCACCTTGGAGATTGCATATCATATTTAGCAGGATCATGTGTCATGAATTTTACTTAATCATCAAAAAATGATAAATTCGCATTCGTTCATTTTTATTCGTGACAGTAACTTTAATTAATCAACAGATTAGTTCACGTTTATTAGCTTTTGGTATTTTAAAGAACTCAATCACAAAATGGTAATTTATTTAATATTTGTTTACCTAATTTTACGAAAAAAAAAAAAAAAAAAAAAAAAAAAAAAAAAAAACCAACAA
>JZSA01006431.1:0-11536 GCA_000956155.1 Cotesia vestalis | reverse complement strand
TATATTTTTTTTTTTTTTTTTCTAAAATTTATTTGTTAAAAAAAATTAATACATTTGTCAAGTCACAGCTAAATTTAATGTCATAAATAAATAATAACCGCGCAAGTCACTAAATAAACCCGGTAAATTCAAACAAAACAGCCTTAGAATATAAATAACCCTAATTATCCACCTGATAACACCTAATTGATTATTAACTCCGATAAACTAATAATCGAGAATAAAACCTCCCACCGCCCGGTGGCCTAATTACATTTTGTTTGCCCCAGAGACTAAAAGTTACCGAAAAATAAAAATAAATCTATAAAAAAAAATATTCTACGCCTCGAAAATAATTCAAATCAAATATATAATATAAACAAGTAATAAAAATAATAATAATTATAAGAAAATAATAATAACAAATATTATTTCTATTCTATCAACAGATCGCCACGCCCGTGTAGTGACTCGAGGTCAGACGTGGAGGCGGCTTCGACGCAGTCGCTCATCCTCTTGGGCAGTTTGCCTCGTAACCTGCACTCGCCTCATTTCCTGTTTTTAAAAATAATTATACAAGTGGGCTACTGAATAAAATATAAATAATAAAGAAGATAAATTGAGTGAAGAAAAATTGTGTTTATCTGCAATTATTATTGCAGAAAGTGAGCTAGAAAAAAATGAAAATGGCTAGAAAAAAAATACTCGACGGTAGTAGAAGCCATTGACAATGTCTGTCTTTAATTTTATAAAATAATATCTGAAATTTGTTGTCTGTTAATTGTTAAAAATTTATACAGTGGAATTGTTGTTAAATTTACATGTGAGTAAAGTGTAATTGTCAACGAGGTTATACGTGCGTGAATGCTCAATGCCTGAACCGGTGACGTGAAAATTCAACGTCAACTTCAGTCACGGCTTTATATATTTATCCACATCCAGGTTAAAATTTCATTTATGGATACAATATTATATCTATATATATGTACGGTTTGGAGTGACGTTTGCTTTCAGTAGACACGTGAGTGATGAATTATAAATTACTATAAATAAATAATATACAAATATTATGTCTAATGGTAATAATAATAATAATTATGCTCCGCATTGACAGGATTTTTGGGGAATTCTGGTGGACGGTTACCCGAGTGGGAGTGCATGGACTCTCAGTCTGAGTCTCTTGTCACAATGGCGGATGACGAAGTGCTGTTCGACGATGTTTATGAGTTAGGAGAAATAATTGGCAAGTGAGTATCATTATCAGTGCGCTGTTATTATTATTATTATTATTATTATTATTAATATTATTATTATTGTTACTATTGTTGATATTGAGATTCAAGTGAAGTGAGACAAAACAGGATCTGTGGTGATGCTGGGGTTTTACTTGGTAATTAGGTTTTGAAATGTAATTCGATTTTAGTTGTGGATTTGCAAGGATATGCAATCTGGGGTAATTTGGATTAAGGATTATTTAAACTTGTCTAATAAAGTTTCAACTTTTTGAGGTACGGTATTGTTTGAGGTTCAAGTTTCTCGTTCTGTTGTTTAATTAATTTAGTTTGGTTGTTTTGTGTTATGAAACTGAAACTAGTAAACTGAATTTTGATTTTATTTTTCCTTTATTCAATCAATTATAAATTAAAATTATGACATTAAATTTAACTGTCACTTGACAATTTTTTAATTTTCTTTAATAAATAAATTATGGTAAAAAATTTTTAAATAAGTTAATACAATTAGTTTTTTTTTACAATATTTAAGTTGAAAAAAATCAAAATTATTTATAAAAAATTGGATTTTTAATTTTTTAAAATTTATATCAAAATATCTTCAACAGGAAAATCAGGTATCGAGGGAATAACTTTTTTGAGATGATTTACATCGCAAGCATAAGAAACTCCCTTGCTCAAGGATTTTTTGTTCCAATTGATCCACTTGATCCTCTCCGAGAGATCTTTGCAAATAAACATATCCTCTGTAATAGCTGGTTGATACGGATCATTCAAACCAACAAAGGCGGTTCCTTTCTTGGTTTCTGGCTGGTATATGACCTTCCAAAAGAACCTAGGAACCTCCAGAGCTCTGTGAGTTTTGTTTACAAAGAGATAAACGGGCACTGGATTGTTATTTTCATCGGTAATCATCATTTGGCCATGAATGCCCGTGAAAACTTCCAAATTGATTCCGTTTTTAACCGCAAACTTTCTGATACTGCTCTCTAGGATGTTCCAGTTTCCGCCGTTGAAGCTTTGCCATTGAGGTGCCGAGTTTACGTACCAGAAGGTAGACCGTTGCTCGTTGCCGTAAACAAAGTCGCTCTTGGCGACCATGTGGCCTCTGGAGAGAAACCGGGTCGAATTTACCGCGACAAACTTGCTGACAAGTTTTTTTGATCCTAATAAAATTTCCAGGGTCGTAATCTGGGTTGAGATTTTGTACAGATTGTCAATGTTGTGCTCGTAAAAGTCTGCTCCAGACCACTGTCTCGGTCTTGGGAATCCCAACTGCAGATTCCCAATTTTACTAGTCAATTTATAATGTGTGTAGTAGGTCCAGTGGCGAGTGTCATTTCGGCACAAATCAATTGTCCTTATAAACTCCTGATTGTTGTTGTTGTTGTTTTCGTCGGTTATCAAAAATCCGATTTCTACCTGAGTGTTGTTATTGTAGCATTTGGAGGGCGTTCTACGTGCCACGTGTTTCGGAAATGTATTACAGGATACGTTTTTTAGATTCAGAATAAACTCTTGGGAGTTGTAGAAAAATTTATTTCCACGGAAACATATCAGCTCCATGGAATTCACTGTCTTAACGTTATCTATGCCTTTTAGATAATTGTTTTTCCCTAATTTAATGAAATCTCATTATTAGATAATCATCCATAGGCATTAGTAATTGATTTTTCATTATAATTAATTTTACCTGGACAGGATAAAATAATTTTTTGCATTGTAATAACATTTAATCGATCCATATGCTGCGGATACAGAAACATAGAAGAGTTATTTTTGGTGAGAATAAGCGGCTGTGGTGCTCCAAAATCTCCATGTTTGTAATTAATATTAATCTGACAAGAATCTAGACCAGAATAATGATAATAAAATACAAAGCTAACGTTAAAGTGATATTAATTGTAATATAAAAGCAAAAAGCTTTTGGTACTTACCATTGATAAACCGAGCACTTACTAAAGTAGAGCATATGAGTGTTAAAATAAGGCCAAACATTTTGACTAACTGTTAATATGTGCAAGTCAAGAAGTTTTAACTATACTCTCAAGAATCAGATCTCTGTTCAACTCCAAATGTCTATTTCTTATTTATTTATTTATATATGTGCGTAGATTTTGCGCGAGATATCAGATAAATAAATATAAATATATATACAAATACAGTTATAAAAAGATAATGACGTTTATTGAGCATGTGGATAAAATAATATCAATCATAAGTTAATATTATAATGTCGATTGTTGACTTATTTGATTAAATCTCGTTTTATAATTTTAATTATTTAACGGTCATTCTGTAAGGGGCAGATCTTTAAAAAATTTTAATATTTTATTGAAATAAATTTTTTTATTTACAGGGGACCATTCAGTTTAGTCAGAAAATGTGTATTAAGATTAACAGGACAAATATTCGCTGTAAAAATAGTCGACGTTGCAAAATTTACATCAAGTCCCGGATTAAGTACCGCTGGTAAGTAGAAAAAAAATTTTTATAGATATCTTTTTTATATAATAATTAATAAATTAATAAAATTTTCAGATTTAAAACGAGAGGCGACGATATGTCACATGTTGAAGCACCCACACATCGTGGAGCTGTTGGAAACTTACAGCTCCGAAGGGATGTTGTACATGGTATTCGAATAGTAAGTATTTTATTGAAAATATTAAACTTAACAATTTATTTATTTATTTATATATTTATTTATTACAGTATGGATGGTTCAGACCTTTGTTTCGAGGTGGTGAGACGCGCAACCGCTGGATTCGTTTACAGTGAAGCCGTAGCTAGGTAAATATCGTTGAGTATTTATTTAGAAAAGATAAAAATAATAAATAAAAGCAAAGATTAAAAATCTTTGTGAATTTATTGATTGACTTTAATCGTTGGTCACTCGAATCGGTTTGCTGTTTATATCTGTCGTACGTATGCAGTTAGATGAATAATGAGTCCAAAGTTTTTATTTATTGGTTTTACAAACATGGAATGTATTATCCATACATGTTTGTAAATTAAAATAAAATTTAATAATAATAATAATTAGTATTATTGTTATTTTTTTTTTTAATTAATTATTATTTAGAGTCGGTTTTAAACTTGTAATAAAAATTTTTATTTATTTTCAGTCATTATATGAGACAAATTTTAGAGGCTCTCAAATATTGTCATGAAAATGACATTATTCATCGAGATATAAAACCACAATGTGCATTGCTAGCTGGTAAAGAAAACTCGGCGCCTGTTAAATTGCGGGGATTTTGTGTCGCTACACAACTACCAGCTTCTACAAACAATACAGGTAAATATTATTTATTAACCACAACTTACGGCAATAATAATAATAATAATAATAATTATTATTATAATGAATAATATATCTCCGGTAATAAATGGAAGGTGAATAATAAATAAAATAGTAAACAACACTTACACAAAAAAAAATACAAAAAAATGTTTAATATTAATGCAGAGAATTACACGACCGAGTATCGTCAGTACCTCAGCCCAAAGGGGCAGCTGTACTTGAAGACCGATAGCGAGGGTAAGCCTTTAATTAAAAAAAACAAATCAAAAGTAAACAACATCCAAAATTTATTTATTAATATTGATTATTAATAAAATAATAATATTAAAACAAACAAAGCAATAAACCTTTCACCTTTCAGAGGATTCATTCGTTATTTTTTTTTTTTTTTTTTTTTTTTATTTTTTTTATATCAGATAAGCACGTAAATTTTTATATTATTTTTCGGGCTGTAATTGTTCAATTTATTATTAAAATAAAAAATAAAATTATTTAAAAATTTTAATAGCTAAATTTTTTATTTTGATTAGTCAATTACAGCCTGAATGAAAAAAATATTTTTCTAGATAAATATTAATAAAAATTTATTACAGTATTTACCCCAAGACCCATAAAATAATTTTTTATAAAAAAATAAAATAAGCTTTTGTATTTTTGAAACAAAAAAAAAATTATTTTGAATCATTGCATGGAATTAATTTAATTACAAGTAATGACTAAATGAATTTAAATAAATTATCACATTAATAAGCAAAAATAAAATAACTAATGCACTTTTTGCTAATAACACCTCATCCCTAAAATTAACAACAATAATTAAATTTATTTGTTGATATAATTATTAACGAAATTAATATTTTACACTAGGAAGAGTAGGCTGCAGGCATTTCATGGCTCCCGAAGTGATTCAACGTCGACAGTACGGAAAACCTGGAGATGTTTGGGCCGCTGGAGTCTTGTTACACGTATTGTTGACCGGTACTCTGCCTTTCCTGGGATCTGGTGATCGTTTAAGGGAGGCAATATGCCGAGGACGTGTTCAAGTAATTAATAATCACATATTTTTTTTACTTAATATTTTTATTTTTATTTATTAAATAATTAACTACAGATGGAGTCTCCGATATGGGATTACATTGGCGAGCCAGCTAAAGATTTGATAGAAAAAATGTTGACAGTTGATGTCAACCATCGGATAACGATACAAGAAGTTCTTAATCACAAGTGGCTTAGAGTAAATAATATAATTTAGTTTTTTCTATAAATTATTGAAATCAATTGTCATATTTGGAATTTATTTTCAGGATCGAGACAAGGGTGCTGCGCGAATTCATTTAAGTGAAACTATCGAGGAATTGAAAAAATTTAACTCTAGAAGAAAGCTCAAGGAATCTGTTAGAAAAGCCATTGACTCATCCAAGTGGCACTTGGATAATTCTAGTGATAATTTTTCCGACGTCGGCGACGATGATATTATATCCAAAGGTATTTTTATTTTATTTTTTTTTTTTTACTCTTTAACTGACTTTTGTAACTTATAGATGCTGTAGATGAAATATTGGACTCTCTAGATGACATAGAAATTTTACAAGAGAGTGCGAGGCTCACTCGCGCTGAAGTCCTTTCTGCTGTCGATGATTATTGGCTGCGTGGACTGTTGGAGGTAAAAAAAAATTATAATTTAAAATAGTAAGTCTTGGAAAAAGATTTTAAAAAAAACTCATCATCAAATCACTTATCCTCAATACTAACTTAATTTTGTCGATACTAATTTTCCGCGAAATTACCTTCACGATTGCGCTCCATGATTATCTAAATAAAAAAACAACTTTTTCTTAAATAAAAAATAATAAATCAAAAGCAAAAAGTACTCAAATATTTGAACCATCAGCAGAATATCGATTTTTGCCGAGCTTGCGCTTTTACGGCCGTTGTATTTACTATTTCCTTACTTTACGTGCATCCAATCTTATCCACTAAGTAAAGTGTTTTAGAGAAAAAAGAAAACACAATATCAATAACAATAACAATGATAATATTATTAAAAAAAATAAGCAATATTTTATAAAAACCCTTTCTTTTTTTTAAATTAATAAATAATAATGTAATTAATACTCTAATTAATGAAGAAAAGTCAATTGATTTTTTTGAATAATTCACATTTGTTTTATGATTTATTTAAAATTACACATTTATTGGTAAGAATAATTGTTAATTATTTGACTAATTTATAGATTAAATAATAGAGTAATTAATTTTCAACAGTTGTACGACAGGATCGAGACTAAAATAATTCCAACCCCGACTCGACCACCGCCAACAGATGCCTCAATTCGCTTGCGGGAAGTGGAGGAATTATTACGAGAGTTGGAATTGTCCAAATTTCGTAATATCGATCTCTGTGATTTACATGAACTACAGGAATTGCTCAGTCAACCTCATATTAAGGTAAATTTTACAAATATCATGAAAAAAAAAAAAGAGTCTAATTGTTATATTCTTAAGCTTTGGAGTAAAGAGATAATAGAGAATGGTGGACTCTTTGGAGAAAATAGAAAAAAATTCATTGAAATTGGATAATTAGACCGTGTAATGAACAAAGTAATTACTTGTCAAAGGTGCGTTTGTTCGTTGGCTGATTACGCGACTAGTTGTTGAATTTTAACGAATTTTTGCAATCGATACGCCGGAGGGAAATTAAGCTGAAAAAAATTGTAAAAAAGTATGACCTAAAAAATTGGTCTTTTTTTTACAAAATTTTTCATTTCTTCATCTGTAATTGAGTAATTCATTTATTTAAGAAGAAAAGAAAACAATTACTAAACTAACTAAATTTTTTAGTTTTAAAAAATAAATTAAAAATGACCAACTAAGTTATTTAATTAGAGTTGGCTGGTGGGTCAGTACCCTTTGGGAATGAAAATGAATTTCCGAAATAAAACAATTGTAAATAAAGTGTGCATTTAGCTGGTCTAGTGGCACGCTATATATCCTCTATACAGTCTGTAAAACAAGACTCGAAAGTTATTTAATAGCTCGAATAGAAGTTATTATGAAATCCGTTGAACGCGCCCCAGATTTCTTCCCTTCTTTTGGAATTTCATCCGATTCGAAATAACAATCCATTTGAAATTGGAACCCACGAATTATAATTATAAAATTAAAGTTGAATAGAACTTTACAATGATATTTAATCTCTTATAATTATCATTCTCTAGCTCGATTAATGTGTTATGTATGTGATGTATTGATGAATAGAATATATATGGATCTATGGACATAGTACATAACAGTAGTTTCTCTCGTTAACATGTGAGTTGTCAGAGTGTCGCTTGGGGCGGTTTTGCGAAAAAAAAAAAAAATAAAAATTACAAAATACGTAGGCGAGGGTGGAATAAAACGGCGGGGATAAAGCGTGGGTTGGAATGGAAAGGAATGGGGTGGTAGTGGGGTTGAAACGGAAGTGACGTGTTGGAGGTGGAGCAGAACACAGTGGAGAGGGATGTACAACCGGGATATGGTTAAAGTCCTAGTCTACTGCAGAACGCTGTTTAAGTGAGACGTGTAGTTGGTTTAGTTGTTAGTTTTATTATTGACGACCGCGCTTGTTCATTTATTTATTTATTTATTTATTTATTTATTTATTCATCCTCTTCCACTTCCACTTCCACTTCCATTTCCACTTCCACCAGTCAACTGCAGCCTCCGCCAAGCTTCCGATCCTGGTTAACTTCGTCTCTCATTATTTATTTAACTTTTTAATTATTTACTAACTGGCGAGACATCTGCTAGCTAATGGACAAATTTTAACTCAAGGTTCCTTTTTATTTAATCTTCAATCTGTCTGATTTCATATTCAATATATTTTTTTTTTTTTTATTTTTGTTTTTGTTACTACCCCTGGCTCTAGTGACACCGTTTTTAGTGGGTGAATTCGGAAATAGCTCCACTCGATACTTATAAACATTTAAAATTATAAAGCTCGAGCTTTTCCAAATACATCCAATTAACAAATAAATCATTAAAAAATTTACTTACCTCTATATCCCAATTATAGATTATTTTTAAAACAATTTAAAGCAGTAAAAAAATGATTAAAAACTCGATTAATTATAAAAAATTTTTAAAAGAATTTTTTCGGTAAAAATGAATTAAATTGGGAACCCAATAGAGCAAACATTAGTGACGTAGATACAAATTTAAATTGAATTGTTATGTGAACCATGAAGCACGTACCGAGACCACCCGATACACCTACGTAGATGTCTAACACGAGTGCCGAGACAGTATCAATGGTCGCAAGATTGCCGAGCACTGCGCAGCATTCGAGCCACAGAAATGTCGGAGAACCACACGGCACACATCCACCATCCACCATCCACTATCCACGTGCCTTTTATACCGCACTGATATCCAATACCATTTCCCAATACTATTTATCCCAAATTCGAATGCCTCCAGACCATCTTATCCATTTACTATTGCAAATTACATTCCATTATAAAAGTAAAAAATAAAACAATAAGAAATAGTACTCAGCCGACACTCGATCTCTCGATAAATAGCTGCCTTAAAAAAGATTACTTCTTACGACTATAACTTTTCTCAATTACAGTATCGACACGTCGTAAGAGATAAAATTTAAAAGCTCAGCTTAATACTATTCGACTGTATATATATATATAACACATTTATCTTGTTTTTAGTAAAGACAAACGCTGCTGAAATTCATTTTGTTCGGTATTCATTATTCATTAGATTTTGGCGCTCGAGCAGGGACCTGGATTTATTGCTGCCGTAAAAAGCTCCGACGAGGCGATCATCCGTTAGATTTATCATAAAGTTTAAGCTTCGTTCGCTTTTTCCCAACTAATTATCACTGCTGAATTTTGAAATAGAGTTTAAACTTTCGGGTATTCACGTTTTTTATGTCTCCGAGCATCAATTGTGCTGGAATAATTCTTTTTTTTTTTTGGCTTATCTTCAATTTTTAGTAACTTTTTTTTAATAAACTGGGCCTTTAACCTGATAGTTGCTCAATAAAACTAATTATTATTATTATTTTGAATGATAAAAATTACAGACAGATTGAAGTTGTAAATATTTAGCAACCCTGATCTTTACGATAAAAAATAAAAAATCTAAAATAATTAAATAGAAAGATCTTAGTGTAAAGTTTAAGTAAAAATGGTGGCAATAGAAGAACCTATTAAAGTGATAATTAATAAAAAACAGCGATGTTAAAACCAATCTAATTGCCATGTGATGATGATGAACTGCCCTGGGACCAGGGACCACCAACTAGTCTCGAGGTCGCCGGGATGCTGCTACCACACGTGGAATCCTCACCAGCACGTGTTCCCCCTGTGCCGGCGGTGCTTGAGGCCTTTGCTGACTCTCCATCACTCGGCACTTTTGTCAACGTGCCTCCACGCGTCCCACCTGACGCTGTGCCATGATCACCATGCTCACCACCTTCATCACCTCCATCATCACCACCAGCATCGGTCTAGGTCCGCGGAAACTACTCCCACGCCGTTAAACCGGTTCGACTGGCGATCTTCATCATCATCATCCGCGAATCCATCCGCTAGTTTTCGGTATCACACCCATCCTCTAAATTCCTCAAAGTTTTCTCTTCACCAGCCCTCGACTTCCCATTTTTCCGCTGACTCTACGCCTCTCGACTCGTCGCACAACGACTCTAATCTCAATACTCACTTTCACGACTCTAATTTAAATAGTAATAATAATAATAATAATAATAACAATAACAATAATAATATTAAGGATAACAATGTACAAAAGAGTGGTAGGATCAGTCAGAGGTCCTCTTTTAAGCTTAATAAACCTCCGGGTGTCGATCTCACAAGGTGGATCGGTGAGGAGACCAAACGATCGCTACCGATTCATGTTTATAAATATTATCTAGCTTTTATTAAAGAATATCACCGACAACATTTCAAGGTAATTTTTTATAACTTTTTTTTATTTTATTATATAATTTAAATTCAGTCCAGTAACCAATTTAATTAAAAAAGTATGTTTAAATATTGAAATAATTTATTAACTTTTCGAGAGTTAATTATAATTATATTGAAATAAAATCAACTATCGATTGAGAAATGCAAATACTGAAACGAGACAATAAAATAAACTGGGTAAAAAGTTTTATAATTAACAAAATCAAAGTAATTTTGTAATCAACCGAACAAAATCAATTCTCCAATTACTGGAACAAAACAAATACCAAAGATTTACTGGATGTTGATTTTATTTAACGTCGACTTAAACTGATGACCGTTTAATTTTTTTAATTAAACTATTTCCATAAATCCGCCCGGAAAATCAATTAAATAAATTTATTGCCTCTATCCAGCTCTTATTAAATGAAAAATTTAATGAGAGTTCACAGTCATTGGACGGTACTTTATTTGAATTTATTGATAATTTATAAAATATATAATATCAGAGATACAAAAGAAAAATGATCAAATAGAGCTTTTCATTGTCTTTATGGGTTGTATTAATTTTAATTAAAAAGAAAAAAAAAAGCCTTTGAGTTGCAATAACAATTTAATTATAAATACTGTGGTGTATACTCGAAAAATTTACCACCGTAATTTATTAACCCTAGAAAAACATGTTTCATAAGATAAATTAATAAAATGTATAGAGTATGAGACCACTAAAAATGATCTCTTGTAATTAAAATTCATCTTTCGTCCGTAGCTAATTAAAAAGTCACCCTGCTCTCACCTTCAACTCTCTTGCCCTTTCTCATAAATAACCAAAAGGAAACTTGGAGCATATATATATATATATATATATATATAAAAATATCCTTGCTCCAGAAAAGTCCTCATTTCTCTGTCGAGAAGTGACGCAGGCGCAATTATCCGGCCTTGACTAATTTCCCATTTATTAAAAGACACTATAGTAGTGTTATGTAGTCGATACAATTGCCGAAAATCAATCAGAGAGTGATTAACAGTCTGTAATTATAAAGGAAATAGTT
>JZSA01006426.1:0-28363 GCA_000956155.1 Cotesia vestalis | reverse complement strand
ATAATTAAGGATATTTGGATAACTTGGTATAACTTTGGATAAAATGGATGAACAAAGGGTATCGTCAGAAATTTTTCTACCTCCAAGTATCCCCTAAAATCCCTGAAAAATTCAAAGCACTGCGATTTTTTTTTCATAGTGCCCCGAAGCTTCAAATTCTTTGTTTTTGCAAAAATCAATAAAAAAAAAATCGATGTACCCCCCGCGAAGATTTGAAGAAAATTTGAAGAATTAGAATTATTTGAAAATTTGAATCATCTTAATTGTACAGATAAAAATAGTATTAAATTTGGATTATGAGTGTCAATACAATGAATGAAATTTTTAAAGAACATTGATACTCAACGACAATGTAAATACTAATTTTATCAAATCACATGTTGACGAATTAGAAAATATAAGTTAACAGTAATTGTAACTGCCACTTCCGCATTGGCATCGTAATTGTTTAGTATAAATTATTGTTTATGGTTAATGTAGTTATTTAGCATGTCTTAAATTTTAAACTTTTGAATTTATTAACAAGGAAGCGCCAAATAAATATAAATACATATTTATATATTTCTAGACAAATATTTGAATGCGTAATAATATTTATTTTCTATCATTTATAATAAAATAACTGAGTCCCTAATTCCGTTGAATATTAACATTTCACATCTGTACAGCTATACATATTTTTCCGGATTATATTCTATGACATAACCTTGAGAGCCTGGCAACAATCCGAAACAATATTTTCGAATTTCGTAACGTTTTTATTTATAAAAAATTTTAATAAATTTATAATAATAAACTTTGAGAAATAAGAGCGTGTTATTATTATATTTTCAGTATTGACTACATTATTGCTTTAATAAATTTTTTTTGCTCTAAACACGTCATAAATTTTTGCTCAAGAATTCTCTAGCGCAGAATCCGAATTTTTTTTAATGCGAAAATTAAAAAAATTGAATTTCGCGCCTTTGACAGTAGCGCTCTAATAATTTGTGGCGCCACTCTAATTCAAATTGTGCGTAAGCAATTAGATATAAAAAAATTTATAAGAAATTTTTTTATCGAGAGTTCAATTTTCTACAAAAAAGATGTTTTATTATTTTTTTGTATCTTAAATATTTTTCGAGAAATTTTAATTTAAACTTTTTATCATGAATTCTGTTAATCTGATGGGATTAAAATCAAATTATGTATAAATTATTAGAAATTAAATTAACAAGAAAATTAATAAGAATTTTTTGAACTTCCAGTGAAGAAAATTGAAAATTTTTCACTAAAGAGAAGTTCGGCTGCCCAATTTTAAAACACAGTAACTGCTAAATTTTTATATCGGATTTTTTTCAATATTGCTGCATTTTTTTTAGAACTTTTAGATCTTAATTTCGAGTAATTTTTCTTAAAAATATTTTTATTCAAGTATTATTTATTAATAAATCAAATTTTTTATCAAAATGTGAAAAACGGTGATTTGAGCTTTAAAAGCTCAAATATTAATCGAAAAAAAAATTTTTAAGGCGCTTGAAATTTAAATTTAGCGGGAAGTCCAGATTTTTTTTTGTAAAGAATTGAATTTTCTACAAAAAAAAAATGTTTATAAATTTTTGGTATTTTAGTGTTTTAGTCAGAATTTTATTTCCAAATTTGTAGATTAAAATTTTTAAAATTAGATGAACTTTTTATCTTGTGGTACTCTTTTAAAATAAGGATGTAAAAATTTTTTAGCTGCACGAAAAAAAAAAAAAAACTCGAAAAATTACAGTATATAATGCAACGTGGCGGTTGGTGATGAAAACTGGAAAAATTACAGTTTCAAATGTAATTATTACAGATTTTATAAGAATTTAATATTTACATCGAAAGTTCAAAATATTAAATAAAAAAATAAAATTTACAAAAATGAAATTTAAAACTATAATTTTTTCTAATTTTAATTACAACGGGACCGATTTTACATTTTATACTGTAATTTTTCATGAAAATAAAGTTAACCGATATTTCAAAATTTTTAGAAATTTTTTTTTTTAATTTCACTTAAAAAATTAAAAAAAATTTTTTCACATGTAAAAAACCTAAAAAACTATAAGTGCAATTTTTTATAAATATCTTTTGAGTTGTAATTTAATTAATAAAAATAATCAAAAATTTTTAGACGTCTGCTAACTTCAGTGTCATAATTTTTCGAGTTTTCATTTTTTTTTCCGTGTGATTACATAAAAAACTATTCCACAAGTTTGAGAGTTTATAATAAAATAGCGGTTATGAATGTGGTAGGAAACATGAAAGCTATCAATAGATACTTCATAGAAACGTTATTCGTAGCAAAAGTAACATCTTAAAACCTTGACGAAACTATCACTCTGCTCTCACATCTGCTACACTTAAGTACCAATAAAATTCAAGATTTCAAATAAATAAACCTGGGAAAACAACAACTTCAAGCATCCTCTGTACTGTTTTTTAAAAATTTATTTGGTATAAGTCCACAAAAATTGATCAATTTAATTTAAAATTTCCCTCGCAGATATCAAACTTGACATATTTACGGTCAAAAAGTCAGCCATTTTTAAAAAAAAGACTCAAAATTAAGGAAGTATTTGAAAGATAATCTCACCCCATTGTTTACAGGCGGTGAGATGACTTCTCTTCTTGTAGTCCGAGTGGTAGTTTTTCTGGTGGTCTTCCTGGTACTGGAAATGGTCTCGTAGGGCGAGTCCCAGTCCTGGAAGACCTCGGTGGTTGCCATTTTGAATAAAAACTCTAAATAAATCCTTGATCGAAGTTTTATCCCAAAAAGACAAAGACAAAGACACTTAGAGACACTTGATGGTGATCAACAACTTGAGCCAAATTTTGGACAGCCGAATCAAAAAGGTCACTTGGAAAATGACATCGCGGTAAAAATTTCAGACAGAGTTGACAGAAACTCCATAAGTTGATAAATGATGAATTATTAAAATTGTTTGATCTACACTCCGATGAGGACCACGCTAGACTGAGGTCCAGCCGCCGTGGGGAAGCACCCCCGACAGAGCGGAGCCGCGAAACGTTTGTAAGCGTCTGATCTGCATGTGTGTTTCCAGAAATACTGAGATCTGGTATAATTAGGTAGAGTAGACGTTAGACTAAGACGTACGATTTTGTTAAGTATGAGTTTTATTCGTTTTATTTGTGTGAACCAGCGTGATGAATGCCAGTGAAATATGGCCTTAGAGGATTCAGGCGAATCTGAGACACAGATTTATAAAAAATAGGACTTTTTTTTTCCGAACAATCTGTCTCAAATTCTGACCTGAGAAAAATTGTCCATTATTCCAGAAATTTTGGGGATTTTGATCCGAATTTAATCTGCATCCAATTGCTATTTAGAATACATGGAAACTAATGATAGTTGGCGCTCAAACACAAAGGAAACGATTTTTTATAATTGAAATATAGCTTTGGAAATTTTTTATCGATCTTTGATGAATTTTAAGATCAAGATCGAAAAGAGACGTAGAATTCCAGGACATTTTTTAACTTGAATTTAAAAAATTTATTATAGATTGAAATTAGTAAAGAAAAATGCCCTGAAAACGAAGAAAATTTTTACTGGGCAGGAAAAAATATTTTTCCAGGTATTGAACCAGTTTTTGAGCCTAAAATCACAAATTTTACACCAAAAAACGGAATAAAAATAGTTTAATGCCAAAATCAAGCTCAAGTATATTAGTCTTAGACTTTGAACTACCAACACACGCATTTTTGTGATCATTTTCAATTTTTCTGGCGCTCTAGAAATTTTTTTCTGCGAAAAAACGGCAAGAAATTCAAACTAAACAAAGAAAACTTTTTTTGTATCGAAAATTGAGCGGCCAAAAAATTCTACAAGCTTTTGGGAATCAAGGACTAACTTTAACTCCACATGCCTGTTCAATTTTTTGTTTAAATAATTTTTGTGGTGAAAAAAAAAATTTTTTTTTAGGTAAAAAATTTTATTGGAGTGCAAATTGAAATAATAATGCAATATTGAGAGTAATTACTCTTTAAAGAGTGATTTTAAAAATTTAGGAATGTTTTAATAAATTTGGTCCAATGTTGAAAAAACACTTTGTTTTTGCTCAAGAATAGCCAAACACAGAAGCTCTTTTGTTGATTTATTTTTAAGCAGGATAAATAAATACGGAATATAGTAAAGTTTGATTTATTAATAACTTTCGCGACAGTATGGGACGACTTTCGTAAGATGGAGCTTTCAGCCAGCATCTTAACTCTTTAGCGAATAAAGATGATACTCTTCTCAACAGATGTTGAAGATATATCTCTGCATAACCAACAACCAGCTATCAACTCCCAGCATTTAGCTTTTTGATTTGAATTACACGAATAAAGTAAAATAAATTTATAAATTTAGCTTCTTTATTTTAATTTCAATTGTTTGAATTGCTGATATGAAGAGACATGTTGAGATTTCGACAATATATTTTGGTTAAACTGGCAAAGGAGGTTAAATTTATAGACCATTTAGCACACCGCTAATACCCGTGATAAATACGACGCAGAGTCACGGTCTCTGTGGATTTCATTCAAGGTTACTAAAAGAGATCACTTGCTAAACTGCTGCAGCTTAGATTAAATTTTAAGTCTTGCGAACAGACAAGACCTTTATAACACTATAACGCCCACTGTATAGAAAATAACAAATTTTGTTAAGCATTTACTTTTCGAGGCGAAAACAACGTTGTTTAATCTTATGCTGCTGGATTTATTTTTGGATAAAAATTTTTATTTTTACTGATTTTTCGTTTATTTCAATGTGTTTTGGTTGTTTATTTATGGACGTTCTTTTTCAGGTCAAAATATGATTAAATATTTTTTTTTTTTCAAATTTCCCTCTATATGAAAATCAATCATATTTTCAGAACTTGAGAAATTAACAATTTTTCTTCAATTTTATTATTTTTTTTTTTTTATTTACACTATTAATACCAATAATATTGTTTACTTTGTATAAAAAAATGTAAGGTAATAAGGCCTAAGTGATAGAAATGCTATTTAAAATAACCGCTTCCGCTAAAGACTTCTCTAGTAGAAGCGTCTAGCATAAAAATGTCGCTACAAGTTTATAGAGTACCGATACAACGTTCCTTGTCTTCTATATTTCATCATCCGTCATATGCTAAAGTAGCGCAGAAGAATTCCTAAAAAACGATTTGAGTAAATGGTAAACATTTTTTATAATTTTATATTTAATAATTTAAAATCATTGTTCTAATTTTTATCAACATCTTAAAAAGTATTGTTGCTCAATTTAAGTGATGATTGATCTCTAATACCAATTTTATCAAGTATAGTATAACATATACGTGCTGAAATTTCTTGCATTCCATCTAATCACGCTCACTGATGCTGTCACAGAAAAATGAAATTCCCTCGTTCGAAACTTCTGCGTTTTCTGTTTGTTAAAATTTTTGAAATAGTAAAACAGTGGAAATTTCCTTGAAAGTTTTTTTATTAGAACCGACAGGAAGCTTTTAGTGTTTGCGCTAGACACCAGATTCTATAAGATATACAACAGAATTAAAAATAAATATAAGAGTGTAGTAAACTTAAAAAAAAAACTAAATTGTTTTTATTTTTACATTTTTTTTTTTTTTTTTTTTTTTCCGGTGTATTGACACAGAAGATCCCGCGCGTGGAGGAAAAATTTACATTTTTCCTAGGTAATAATTTTTTTTCTTTTTAAATTTAACCGCTGGTTTGATCATAAATTTGAGTCGTTTGAAGTTTTTCGAAACTACTCTTCATATCGTTGTTAATTCAATGTTTATATTGATGAAATTTTCTAGGAACAAATTTATTTTTTTTATGACGATAAAAATTATTTCAACAAAAATTTAAACAGGCATGTGGAGGTAAAGTTGGTCCTTGATACCCAAAAGCTTGTAGAATTTTTTGGCCGCTCAATTTTCGATACAAAAAAAGTTTTCTTTGTTTAGTTTGAATTTTTTGCCATTTTTTCGCAGAAAAAAATTTCTAGAGCGCCAGAAAAATTGAAAATGATCACAAAAATGCGTGTGTTGGTAGTTCAAAGTCTAAGACTAATATACATTTTTTAGAAAAAAATAGGATTTTATTGTTAGAAAAAATCGAAATTAAGAATATGAATCCTTCGATAAAGTACTAGCTTTTTATACTTTTGATTAGCTGTCAAAATTTTATTAAAATCCATCGGGTGGTTTTTTAATTACGATCATCACGGAGTTTGAAAATTTAGTTTAGAGAGTTACAAGTTTAAAGTTTTGGTCTTGGCAATTCCCGTGTAAAAAAAAATTGTCCTAAAAGAGTCATAAGCTTAGGATCCTAAACGTGATACAATTTAGGACAAATTTATGACATCAAACCGAAATTAAATTTTGATTTTAGAAAAATATTGTCGCAAGTACTCAGAGAAAAAATATTGTAAAAAGTAATTTTATGACAATTTTAGGATTCTTTTAGGACAATTTTAGGATACTTTTATGTAAAATATAAGAATAAGATTATGACAATTTTAGGACACTTTTATGAATTTTAGTACACTTTTATGACGACTTTAGGATACTTCTATGACAATTTTAGGACACTTCTATGATCATTTTAGGATAATTTTATGACAATTTTAGGACAGTTTTAAAATATTTTTATAACAATTTTAGGATACTTTTAGGGCAATTTTAGGACATTTTATGACAATTTTAATTTTGAAGGCAACACAGCCCTTGATAGTTACAATTTGCAAAATACCACAAATCTGACGATACTTTTGTCGAAAAAAAATGTATTGTGGCTTACAAATGTATTTTTAGTATCTTCCGAGGGCAGAAGAAAAAAAAAGGAAGCTTATAATAGCTGTTGAAAGATTTTGAGGAACAAAGAACCAAAATATGAAGAAAGAAAAAGATGTGGTGGAAAGAATAAGACGGAAATCGTGCGCGTGTGTGATTTACGGCGATCTTTGTGCGGTGCATAGCATATAGAATTTATTTGTACTTTATGTTGAAATGCCTGGCCAAAGAACTTGGCAGTTGTTTTCATTTGTTGTGGATATAGATACTTTGAAACTTCACTAACTTGAGGATTCCACGAGATTTTATGATTTGATTAATGCTCAAGCATTTGTTGCCGAATAAATATGTCCTACGTCAAAACTACCATCTTTGATTATTTTTATTCTAATTAGCTAAAATAACATTTGATTATCTCGAGATTTCAATCAGTTCTCCTCTTGCAATTTTACATGTAAATAAAAATTGACATTCAAAGGTAGAATAAAAATTTTATTTTTTAACTCAAGATTTTCCTCTTCAATGAAAATAAATTTTTTTATCCGTGTAAAAATTTATTTTTTGCATTTTCTTAGAGTTTGATATCCAGAAAATATTTCTTAAAAATTAAATAAATATTTTTTGAGATTTATCACAAGAAAAAAATTTCCGAGATACTTTACAATATCTGAGATGAAATATTGTTTAAATATTTTTCTTCGTCCGAATTAATTTTTTTTTTTCAATTAATTTGGGTAGTTTTGAAACAAACATTCTTATAAAATTTAATTTAAATTCACAGTTTTTTAGTTATAAATTTTTTTTAATTACAGAAAAAGGTAATTCTTTTCTCGTGTAAAAAAAAATTGTCCTAAAAGAGTCATAAGCTTAGAATCCTAAACGTGACACAATTTAGGACATTTTTATGACACCAAATTGAAATGAAATTTCGATTTTAGAAAAATATTGTCGCAAGTACTCAGAAAAAAAATATTGTAAAAAGTAATTTTATGACAATTTTAGGATTCGTTTAGGACAATTGTCATAAAAGTGTGCTAAAATTCATAATAGTGTCCTAAAATTGTGATAAAAGTATCCCAAAGTCGCCATAAAAGTGTCCTAAAATTGTCATAATATTATTCGTATATTTTACATAAAAGTATCCTAAAATAATCCTAAAAGAATCCTAAAATTGTCATAAAATTACTTTTTACAATATTTTTTTTCTGAGTACTTGCGACAATATTTTTCTAAAATCGAAATTTCATTTCAATTTGGTGTCATAAAAATGTCCTAAATTGTGTCACGTTTAGGATTCTAAGCTTATGACTCTTTTAGGACAATTTTTTTTTACACGAGAAAAGAATTACCTTTTTCTGTAATTAAAAAAAATTTATAACTAAAAAACTGTGAATTTAAATTAAATTTTATAAGAATGTTTGTTTCAAAACTACCCAAATTAATTGAAAAAAAAAAATTAATTCGGACGAAGAAAAATATTTAAACAATATTTCATCTCAGATATTGTAAAGTATCTCGGAAATTTTTTTCTTGTGATAAATCTCAAAAAATATTTATTTAATTTTTAAGAAATATTTTCTGGATATCAAACTCTAAGAAAATGCAAAAAATAAATTTTTACACGGATAAAAAAATTTATTTTCATTGAAGAGGAAAATCTTGAGTTAAAAAATAAAATTTTTATTCTACCTTTGAATGTCAATTTTTATTTACATGTAAAATTGCAAGAGGAGAACTGATTGAAATCTCGAGATAATCAAATGTTATTTTAGCTAATTAGAATAAAAATAATCAAAGATGGTAGTTTTGACGTAGGACATATTTATTCGGCAACAAATGCTTGAGCATTAATCAAATCATAAAATCTCGTGGAATCCTCAAGTTAGTGAAGTTTCAAAGTATCTATATCCACAACAAATGAAAACAACTGCCAAGTTCTTTGGCCAGGCATTTCAACATAAAGTACAAATAAATTCTATATGCTATGCACCGCACAAAGATCGCCGTAAATCACACACGCGCACGATTTCCGTCTTATTCTTTCCACCACATCTTTTTCTTTCTTCATATTTTGGTTCTTTGTTCCTCAAAATCTTTCAACAGCTATTATAAGCTTCCTTTTTTTTTCTTCTGCCCTCGGAAGATACTAAAAATACATTTGTAAGCCACAATACATTTTTTTTCGACAAAAGTATCGTCAGATTTGTGGTATTTTGCAAATTGTAACTATCAAGGGCTGTGTTGCCTTCAAAATAATTTTTTCGACTTAAATTTTGCTTTTATAAAAATAAAACTCATGTTTTTAGATCACATTTTTTTTTTTCAAAAATTACAACTGTTGTATTTTATTTAAATTCTGCCTCAAAGGTCAGAAATTCGAAAAAATTATAAAAAAAATTTTTTTATCGAAAATTTGATTTTCTATAAAAAATTTTTACGAATTTTCAATAAATAACCCTGAATTTTAGTTTCAAATTTTAAAGATAAAATTTTATAAGATTCTTTGAAAAAAAAAAAATAATTTTTAAACTTTTTTATTAATTTATGGCTGAAATATCAGAGCTACGAGTAAAATCACAATTTTGTTAAGTATCTTGAATATTTAACCCAAAAATTAAACTTTAAAAATTTATCATAAAATTCCTAAAAAAATATTATTATTACTTGAAATTCAATTTCTGTTTAAACTATGAAAAGTATGAAAAAATCATAAAGAATATTTCGCGACCCAAATGTCAAAAGGGCGCATATCAATTTATACGCCCTTTGCAGTGCCAAAAGGGCGCATAAATTTTTTTTTTTACTAATCGCTGTATTAACACTTTCTAATTCTAAAAATAAAAAAATAAATTTCCAAAGCCAAAAGGGCGCACGTTTTAACTTATAAGCCCTTTTAGCTTTAGGACATTGAAAATTTAGTGAGCTAAAGCCAAAAGGGCGCATAATTTTTTTTGCCGATTGCTTTGAATTGTGATTTATATGTTACTAATTTTGCTGCATAATTGAAAATATATATTGATTATTAAATTACAAATAGGTATTTTTAAAGGTCATTAAGGTAAAAATATTTACACATAAATTTCATGGAAAAACTTTAGTTTCAACCTTTATGACATTTTTAAAAGACATTTTGTTTTTTAAATAAATAAAAAACACGTTTAAAAAAATTATTCCGTCAAACGTATGTATGGAAACCAGCGTGGTCACGATAACTGTCGAAAAACTTAACTGATCAAGTTCATTTATTTTTTATACGCTTCAGTATGATTTAAAACTAATTCCTCCTGAAAATCACGGTCTAATTCAATGTAGTTTATTTATAATTAGCAAAAAACTCTTAAATCAAAATTCTGCGCAACAGGACAATTCTTTTAAACGAAAATTCCAGTTTTCTTTTAAATAATTTTCTTATAAGGTTCAACATTCTTTTTGTATTCAAGTTAGCAATAACTAAAAATTAACTGATTGTTAAAACCTAATAGCTTAGCTTGTATTTTCAAATATACATTTGTAGTATAAAAATGTTTTAAAACTATAGTTAGATATGAATAATGCATATTTGATAAAAATTTTAATAGATCGTGCGAAAGATGATCGATGTAAGATAGGAGATAGTTGGTAAAGTTGAGTATTATAGCCAAGATTATGAGTGGTTGAATAACAGAGAAGGAGAGTTTGAGAGTATGAACTATCACCATGAGAGAGGGAGTTAGGTAAGGGAAGAAGGTTGGATACCACGCGACGTTATTGCAAGAGATGAGCGATCGACCCCTTGAGACCTTTAGGTCCGATCTCAACGTCTCATGAGTGTTATGGGCCATTCTCTCTCACTCTCTCACTTGATTGCTGATGGCGTCTGCCACAACCTCTGATGTACATGTAACCTACACCTCGCGTTCATCATTACCTGATTACTAATTAGATACGGATGCTAATGCAGCCTACGACCAACTATGGTGCTTTCTCGATTGCAAATTACTCTTCAGGCATTACCATCATCATCATCATCATCATCATCATCATCATCATCATCAACATCATGTACCACATAAATACGCACTTGTCCGCTGAGATCTTGACAAACAGCCACTGAGTTTATTGGTTATTAATTATTGTAGTCGCGACCTTAGTAGTTTATGTTAACTTAGTAGCTAAAAAAATAAAAAAAATGACTAGTTCAATTATTTGTGATTAATAATCAGTTATAAAACGTTTAAGATTGATTAAAATTGTAAAAATTTAATAATTAATGACTATGTTAACCAACAACCAATGATTAATGATCAAAGTATTTTTAAAAATTTAATAACTGATTAATATCCCTAAAAATTCATCATTAATGACTGGTTTGTTAATAATATGAACTTAAAACCAATTAACAATGATTAACCCAATTATTCATGATCAATAAGTAGTTATGATACATTAAATATTGATTAATATCTTTAAAATTTAATAATTAGTGACTAGTTTCTTAACAATGTTAATAAATAACTAATAATTAATTATTAATGATTCATTTTTAAAATATTATTGATCGATTAGTATTTAAAAAAATCAAACTTTAATGACTAAGTATTAAAAAAATTAATTATTGATTAAATCAATGATTAATAATTAAAATCTTATTTTTAATAGCAATCATTATTTTTTAATTCCTAAAATCTAAGAATTAAAATAAATTAATCATTTGTCAAAAATTAACGATTAACAATTATCAATAAATATTTATAACCTAATTAGTAATTAGTAATTAGTAATTAGTGATTAATGGTTAATGAGTGGCGGTTAGTTAGTGAAAAAAAAAGTAACAAAAACAAAAAGTAAATAAATGAATCGACGTGACGCGAAAATTTTAATACTCTCGGGATCCCAATAATTTATCAATGCACCGCGATAGTACCATACCATACCACACCACAGTATCCCTCGTACCTTCGGGATCGCGCATACACCCCCCAAGACCTTGATGCACCAATAAATCGATAATGCCAGGGTCGACCGGCAGAACAACGACCCGTAGATTTCGTGTAATAATCTCCACTTCAACCAACAAATATCTATCGGCGTTATCATTTTGATGATGCTCAATTTTTCATTCATGATTATGATCACGATTATGATTATGATTCATTAATGACTACCTGCCTCATTTCACTCAACTATTCTCTTTGAATCATTCACACTCTACTTGGTAGAGGATCAAAAACTCGGTTAATTATTTTAAATAATCTGAAGCTAATAAAATTAATAAATAAATTTTTTTTTTATTGAAAAATTAAAATTTAAATATTTCTTCATTAAAAAAAAAAAATTGAGCCATTTACTAGAGGGTTAACATTAACGAGAAACATTACTCCAGATGCGCTTGGAATTTTTGCGGGGTTTCAAAAAAATAAATACTCAAAAAAAAAATAATGAAGATGGAAGAAAAAAAAATATCATTCCCGAGAATAATGAAGTGAAAAAAGAAAAAAAGTTTAAATGGCGACGGAGGGAGGGGGTGGAAGAATCTTGGAAAAAAGTGAGGATGCACGCGAGAGAGAGAGCCATAATAGTAAACGAAGAAGAATGGGCTGTATAATGTTCGGGTATGTGTATAGTCTTCTTTAGTGTGGCGTGTAATACTGGGGCTTGTGAGCTTTCTTATTTTTCTCGCCGAAGCTTCATTTTTATCCTCGGATTCTTTCGAAACTCACGACGTCACTGTCTTTATAAACAATTTTTTTTTATTGTTACTTTGTTTATGTTGCTAAGGCATAAAATCAATTTGTAAGAATTTTTATAATTTTTACATTGAGAGTTTTCTTCGGTATCTTGTTTCAGAAAAATTTAAATTTTTGTCCGGAAATTTTGATGAAAAAAAAACAAAAAATTGAGGAGTTTTGTTATCAGAGAGAAAAAAAAAATTAGACTTAAAAAATTTGAAGATTTTTTAATTTGGAGAAGAAAATTTATTTTTGGAGAAAATTAAAAAAAAAAAATAATAATTTTGGAAATTGATAGGAAATAATCAATTATTATAAGAGCATTTTGAATGTGACTGGTAGAAAAAAAATTTAGTTCTCAATTTTTCCGATAGGTGGCGCCGGGCGGCGGCTTTCTCGCATGCAGTAAAATTAATGCGATTTTTTTTATTATTATGAGATTTTTAATGTTTAAAATTTAACCTTGAATGTGAATAACAATAAAAATTTTACGGCAATGATCAAATAAATTCATTAGAAAAAAACAATTATATTGTAATTATTATAAAAATAAAAATTTTTTTTTCTCGATTAAAACAAAATAAGTTAGCAATTTTTTAAATTTATATTGAATAATAACTTATTGTAAGATTTTTGAATGGTTAATATAAAAGAATAGTTTTTAAAATTGACCGCTAGATGTCGCATGACGTGGAATTTCTCGCATGTGGTGTAATTTATGCAATAATTTAAATTAATTTAACGTTTTGTAATATTCTATATGAAACCTTGAACTTGAAGAATAATAAAAATTATATAGCTAGGTTAAAATTAATTTATCAATGGATTTTTTATAAAAAAAATTGCTAAAAAAGTAATAAATTATTATGAGACAATTTTTTTTTCAATTCAAATGAAAAAATTTAGGAATTTTGTGAATTTGCATGAAATAGTAAATACTTGTAGTGTTTTCTTGTAATTGGTAGAAAATAAAAAGTTAGTTTTAAAATTGACCGCTAGATGGCGCATGATATGGACTTTCTCGCATGTAGTGTAATTAATGCAACAAATTAAATTTAAAAAAAATTTTGTGATATTCTATTAAACTTTGAACTTAAAAAATGATAAAAATTATATGGCTAGATAAAAATTGAATTATTAATTGCTAAAAAATTAATTAATTATGATGAAACAATTTTTTATTTAATTAAAAGAAAAAATTCAGGAGTTTTATAAAAAAAATTAAAGTTAGTTTTGAAATTGACCGCTAGGTGGCGCAAATTAGCGGCTTTCTCGCATGTAGAAAAATAAATACGATAATTTCAATTAATTTGAGTTTTTTTCAAGTTTAAAATTAAACCTTGAACTTGAATATCAAGAAAAATAGTTTAACTAAAAAAAAAAAAATTAGTTTAAGACAAAATTACAAATATTAATAGAAATTGAAAAAAAAATTTTTTTTCTGAAAATTAAAAAAAAAAAATAAGTTAATGAATCTCTTAATAAAATGACAGACGGAATAATTGTATAACCGTAATTGCAGGGCGACGTAAATCAGAGCGGTCGATATAAATTAGATGATTGAATAAAGAAGCGAAAATACAATCAAGCGATCCCTTAACAGCCGACGACAAATGGGTAATATATAACATCAAATAATATCCACCATAACATAACAGTATGATCTAATAAAAGCACTGAAAAAAGGAAAAAAAAAATAAATTCCAGAGGAAAATAGCCTGAGAAAGTCTCGACGTTTAACGAGTGACGTCTAATCGATAGCCCTTGCACGTCCTTACAAATGTCCTAGTCCGCAATAATTTATTATTCTCCCCCCGTCGGCCCTTGCATTAAACCCCGTCAATACGCCCAATTAATAAATAAATGTCTTCATTATCCTCCTCCTTTGTTATCCGGAACAGAAAGAATAAAAAGAGAAAACCGTAAAACGCCTATTGTGCTCGAAAACTTTTCCGGCGAAGCTTCAGATCACAGACTCATAAATTATGATAAATAACCGAGCCTTTGAGCTCTTGTTTATAATACTGTTGCAAATTCTATTTAATTTTACTTAAATTATACATTTTTCTTTAATATTTCATCCAGAACTTTATAAATCATTTTTTTACTAAAAAAAGGATGTACAATATCGACAAAACTGCCTTAGTTCTTTAAAATGACGGAAAAGAAATACATTTTTGTGATTTACGATCATTAGAACTTTAGATTTTGTTTTAAGGAATCTTTAGTTCGTCTGAAGGCTTTTAAGTTGAAATTTTTGGCGCTAGAGGGACTCAGAAACTTTAATTGTTCCAGGAACTGCTTCAGTTAACCAAAAATACTTATAAGTGCATAAAAAATTGTTAATTTGATATTTTTTAAAGGCAAATTTTTGTTTTACCGATTGTAATATGTGTGGTTAGGTTATTAAGTTGAAATTTTTAGCGCTAGAGTGACTCGGAGAAGTCGCAAAACTTGTCTTGTTCCAGGAACTGCAGAAAAATATTTAGCCTCTAAAAATCTAAATTTTAATAAACAAATTCTGATTGATTATCAAATAAAATTTAACTATTCAAATAATGAAAAAGTTAGACAGTTTTGGCTCTAGAGGAACTAAAAAAATTTATTTTGTACCGAGAACTGTTCCAATGAACTTCAATAAGCTTTTTTAAGATAATTTTTGACAAAACTCATAAATTAAACTCTCTAGATGATTAAAAGTCTAAATCTTTGTTATACTGAACTTTATATTAACTTTTTTAGCGCTAGAGGGAGTTAGGGAACTTGCGGAACTTGTCTTGTTCCAGGAACTGCAGAAAAATTTTATAATTTAACAAATAAGCTCTATTTGATAATAAAAAATTTTTTTTTGTTTTTCTGAGTATTTAAATGATGAAAAAGTTAAAGAATTGACAGTTCTGGCTCTAGAGGAGTTCAAAAAATTTATATTGTACCGAGAACTGTTCCAATTAACGTAAATCTGGAGCAAAGTAAAATTTTGTATTAAGAAATAATAATTTAATATTTTTTAAAGGTAAATTTTGCAAAAATTCATAAATTAAAGATAAAAAGTTTTGTTTTACTGAACTTTTGTTAAGGTACGGAGTTTAAGTTAACTTTTTTAGCGCTAGAGGGAGCTAGAGAACTCGCGGAACTTGTATTGCGCAGGGAACTGCGCAGGTTAATTTGAAATACCCGTAAATTGCAGAAAAATGATACTTTGTATTAAAAATTGATAATTTAAAAAATTTTAAACTTAAGATTAAAAAAAAAATTTATATAAATTTATAAAGAAAAATAAATTTATATGTATAAATTGTAGTAAATATATTAAAAGAATTTGCAACGAATGAAAAAACTAATTCCTAAGCGACACAAATTTTTTTGGTGTTTTTTTTTTAATTTTATAAATTTTTTTAAAATTTTATAAATTACCGACATTCACACAAGCAGTCAACGATATAACAACGTTCCAATGTGGATTATAAAAATATTAAATCTGTTATTAACTTTAACCTTAAGATCTACGGACCAATGTGATCCACGGAGATCGATTCCAAGTTCTGACAGTTTCTTACACTATTTTTATTCTTATTATTAGACTTATCAAGTTATTCATTAAATATTAAATACATTTACGGCGACCTGGCACGTCTGTCGTCGTTGTCGGTTGTCTGCGTGACGTAACATTGATCACACGGCAGAGCGAGCATCCTCTAGTGTTATGTGTTATGTCCATGGAACATACTCACACTCCAGCTCTACTCGGAACTATTTATACCTTTTTTAACTTATTAAAGATTATTATCGCATTACTGACGCCGGTAAGAGTTAATGCTGATTAAAAATTCAATTTGCGTGCTACGCTGGATTCTTCGCTTTTGTTATTTAATTAGTTGGCTTTTCGGGTAAAGACTAAGTAATTGACTGGTTATATTTATATTGCGTGACTTTTTTTAATTATTTCAATAAATGGAGACTCGAAATTTTTAAAGTTTTTTTTTTTTTTTTTTTTTTTTAGATAAAATTCCGAGAGTTTACGGGTAAAAATAGATAACAGTACTGCATAATTTGAATAATTATGCGGTTGTGATTACTAAAAGTCGTAAATTATTTTCATTGATTTTTTTAAATACTTTTTGTTTAATTGTAGGTAATCAAAAAAATTATCTTCTTATTTTAAAATAAAATTTTTTTTTACTGAAAAAAAAAAAATTCAATTTTAAATTAATAAAATTTTTATAAAAATTATTAAAAAAAAAAACTAAATTTTCCTTTTTTTAAGACATTAAAATTTTTTTTACAAAAGATTATTCGTATTCAATTTAAAACTTTCTATTAGCGCGCGAGATTGCTAACCATGCGACGCCTGGCGGCGAATTTTAGCAACTTTCTAAATTTTTTACTTTTGTAATTTTTTTTGAGTAATTTAAACATTAAAATTTTTAATAAAAAATAAGTTTTGTATAAAAAAATTCTAAAAATTACAGAGACTTAATTTTTGATGATTTTTTTGTTTTAAAATTAAAAAAAAAAATTTTTCAAAATTCTGTAAGAATTTTTTTTAAAAAATTTACAAAATTATTAAATTTCTGTAAATAAAAAAAAAATTTCAGTTTGATTAAAAAACTTAAAAAAAAATTTTATTCTTCAAAAAAATCAAAAAATTATTTTTTTTTTAATTATAAAATTAAAAAAAAAACTTAATTTCCCTTTTTTACGACATTAAAATTTTTTTTACAAAAGATTATTCGTATTCAATTTAAAACTTTCTATTAGCGCGCGAGATTGCTAACAATGCGACGCCTGGCGGCGAATTTCAGCAACTTTGTACGTATTTTACTTTTGCAATTTTTTTCGAATAATTTAAAGATTAAAATTTTAAATAATAAATAAATTGTGTATAAAAAAATTCTCAGGCTTAATTTTTGATAATTTTTTTGTTTAAAAATTAAAAAAAAATATTTTTAAAAATTCTGTAAAAATTTGTTTTTTTAAATTTACAAAATGATAAAATGTCTGTAAATAAAAAAAAAATTTTTTTTCCCAAAAAAAAAAAAAAATGAAATTAATATTAAAATAAAATAAAAATTTTTCTATTTTCGAGTCTCCACTTATTAAAATAAATTCCAGCGTCAGAAATAAAATAAAAATGTTATTCCTCCGGCCAGCCGAGATCCTCACCGACGAGTTCATAAAACCGTTGATTGTGTTCATTGAAGAACCTCCTGAGTTTAGAAACGACGAGGGGATTAACACGGGGATGTTTTCTGCCCTTGCTCTCTCTCAAGCATTTGTCCGCAGTGTCATTACGCAGACAGTAGAAACCCTTGGTGTGATTAAAATAAAAATTATGCCTACCGATACGGGGCTCCAGACCGAGGAACATTTCAATCCGTTTTAACTGGGGCAATGGATCCTCAATAAGCTGATCCCCGTTAACAACCAGAATTTGTTCCCGTGAAAATACCTCCAGCCATCGGTGCATGTAGTTGTGGTAGAGGGAGATCGTTATAGGTCGATAGGACTCATTAATACTCCCGTCGGGCCGCAAAACCAGCTCTTCGAAGGTCCGACTCGACGCTGCTCCACGCTGACTCTCTTCTTCGGCAAAAGTCGGGGTTAGAATTCCGCCTGTTCCTGGAGGACGTGCTAATGATGATAAAGATGACGTTGAGGATGTTGTCACTGCTGAGGACGTCGATGTTGTAGACACTCGTGTTCGCAGCTGCGTGTAGTCTGATATTGCTCTCGTTACTGGTTCTCGGACTATCAGCAGCAGTTTTATGCTCGCGTTCATTGCTCTTATTCTTTCTGGGACCTGAAAAGTTCATAAATTATTAATATAAATTTTATAAATCGACTTTTTCAAGGAAATTTATCATTTTTAATTGTTGGTCAAAGTACTTGTCAAGATGGCCGATCACGCGAAACGGCGCAGAGCCGAAAAAATTCAAACTTGAAAATGGCGGGAAATTTGAATTTTTATAAAATGTGACATTTTAAAACTTTTATTTTGATATTATATTAAATTTAAAAATAAAATTACGAAATTATAGCAGAAAAAGTTTGTTAAAATATAAAATATCAATATCAATATTATAAAATGAGTTTTTTAAGGGAATTTATCAGTTTTAAGTTGTTAGTTAGAGAACTTGTCAAGATGGCTGTTGACACGAAATGGCGCCGCGCGGCAAAAATTCAAATTATATAATGGCGGGAAATTTAAATTTTTACAGAATTTTCGGCAAGTAGAATAAGCTAATAAAATTAATAAATAAATTTTTTTTTTATTGAAAAATTAAAATTTAAATATTTCTTCATTAAAAAAAAAAAATTGAGCCATTTACTAGAGGGTTAACATTAACGAGAAACATTACTCCAGATGCGCTTGGAATTTTTGCGGGGTTTCAAAAAAATAAATACTCAAAAAAAAAATAATGAAGATGGAAGAAAAAAAAATATCATTCCCGAGAATAATGAAGTGAAAAAAGAAAAAAAGTTTAAATGGCGTCGGAGGGAGGGGGTGGAAGAATCTTGGAAAAAAGTGAGGATGCACGCGAGAGAGAGAGCCATAATAGTAAACGAAGAAGAATGGGCTGTATAATGACCCCCCAAGACCTTGATGCACCAATAAATCGATAATGCCAGGGTCGACCGGCAGAACAACGACCCGTAGATTTCGTGTAATAATCTCCACTTCAACCAACAAATATCTATCGGCGTTATCATTTTGATGATGCTCAATTTTTCATTCATGATTATGATCACGATTATGATTATGATTCATTAATGACTACCTGCCTCATTTCACTCAACTATTCTCTTTGAATCATTCACACTCTACTTGGTAGAGGATCAAAAACTCGGTTAATTATTTTAAATAATCTGAAGCTAATAAAATTAATAAATAAATTTTTTTTTTATTGAAAAATTAAAATTTAAATATTTCTTCATTAAAAAAAAAAAATTGAGCCATTTACTAGAGGGTTAACATTAACGAGAAACATTACTCCAGATGCGCTTGGAATTTTTGCGGGGTTTCAAAAAAATAAATACTCAAAAAAAAAATAATGAAGATGGAAGAAAAAAAAATATCATTCCCGAGAATAATGAAGTGAAAAAAGAAAAAAAGTTTAAATGGCGACGGAGGGAGGGGGTGGAAGAATCTTGGAAAAAAGTGAGGATGCACGCGAGAGAGAGAGCCATAATAGTAAACGAAGAAGAATGGGCTGTATAATGTTCGGGTATGTGTATAGTCTTCTTTAGTGTGGCGTGTAATACTGGGGCTTGTGAGCTTTCTTATTTTTCTCGCCGAAGCTTCATTTTTATCCTCGGATTCTTTCGAAACTCACGACGTCACTGTCTTTATAAACAATTTTTTTTTATTGTTACTTTGTTTATGTTGCTAAGGCATAAAATCAATTTGTAAGAATTTTTATAATTTTTACATTGAGAGTTTTCTTCGGTATCTTGTTTCAGAAAAATTTAAATTTTTGTCCGGAAATTTTGATGAAAAAAAAACAAAAAATTGAGGAGTTTTGTTATCAGAGAGAAAAAAAAAATTAGACTTAAAAAATTTGAAGATTTTTTAATTTGGAGAAGAAAATTTATTTTTGGAGAAAATTAAAAAAAAAAAATAATAATTTTGGAAATTGATAGGAAATAATCAATTATTATAAGAGCATTTTGAATGTGACTGGTAGAAAAAAAATTTAGTTCTCAATTTTTCCGATAGGTGGCGCCGGGCGGCGGCTTTCTCGCATGCAGTAAAATTAATGCGATTTTTTTTATTATTATGAGATTTTTAATGTTTAAAATTTAACCTTGAATGTGAATAACAATAAAAATTTTACGGCAATGATCAAATAAATTCATTAGAAAAAAACAATTATATTGTAATTATTATAAAAATAAAAATTTTTTTTTCTCGATTAAAACAAAATAAGTTAGCAATTTTTTAAATTTATATTGAATAATAACTTATTGTAAGATTTTTGAATGGTTAATATAAAAGAATAGTTTTTAAAATTGACCGCTAGATGTCGCATGACGTGGAATTTCTCGCATGTGGTGTAATTTATGCAATAATTTAAATTAATTTAACGTTTTGTAATATTCTATATGAAACCTTGAACTTGAAGAATAATAAAAATTATATAGCTAGGTTAAAATTAATTTATCAATGGATTTTTTATAAAAAAAATTGCTAAAAAAGTAATAAATTATTATGAGACAATTTTTTTTTCAATTCAAATGAAAAAATTTAGGAATTTTGTGAATTTGCATGAAATAGTAAATACTTGTAGTGTTTTCTTGTAATTGGTAGAAAATAAAAAGTTAGTTTTAAAATTGACCGCTAGATGGCGCATGATATGGACTTTCTCGCATGTAGTGTAATTAATGCAACAAATTAAATTTAAAAAAAATTTTGTGATATTCTATTAAACTTTGAACTTAAAAAATGATAAAAATTATATGGCTAGATAAAAATTGAATTATTAATTGCTAAAAAATTAATTAATTATGATGAAACAATTTTTTATTTAATTAAAAGAAAAAATTCAGGAGTTTTATAAAAAAAATTAAAGTTAGTTTTGAAATTGACCGCTAGGTGGCGCAAATTAGCGGCTTTCTCGCATGTAGAAAAATAAATACGATAATTTCAATTAATTTGAGTTTTTTTCAAGTTTAAAATTAAACCTTGAACTTGAATATCAAGAAAAATAGTTTAACTAAAAAAAAAAAAATTAGTTTAAGACAAAATTACAAATATTAATAGAAATTGAAAAAAAAATTTTTTTTCTGAAAATTAAAAAAAAAAAATAAGTTAATGAATCTCTTAATAAAATTTATATTGTACCGAGAACTGTTCCAATTAACGTAAATCTGGAGCAAAGTAAAATTTTGTATTAAGAAATAATAATTTAATATTTTTCAAAGATAAATTTTGCAAAAATTTATAAATTAAATTGATTACAAGTACAAAGTTTTGTTTTACTGAACTTTTGTTAAGGTACGGAGTTTAAGTTAACTTTTTTAGCGCTAGAGGGAGCTAGAGAACTCGCGGAACTTGTATTGCGCAGGGAACTGCGCAGGTTAATTTGAAATACCCGTAAATTGCAGAAAAATGATACTTTGTATTAAAAATTGATAATTTAAAAAATTTTAAACTTAAGATTAAAAAAAAAATTTATATAAATTTATAAAGAAAAATAAATTTATATGTATAAATTGTAGTAAATATATAAAAAGAATTTGCAACGAATGAAAAAACTAATTCCTAAGCGACACAAATTTTTTTGGTGTTTTTTTTTTAATTTTATAAATTTTTTTAAAATTTTATAAATTACCGACATTCACACAAGCAGTCAACGATATAACAACGTTCCAATGTGGATTATAAAAATATTAAATCTGTTATTAACTTTAACCTTAAGATCTACGGACCAATGTGATCCACGGAGATCGATTCCAAGTTCTGACAGTTTCTTACACTATTTTTATTCTTATTATTAGACTTATCAAGTTATTCATTAAATATTAAATACATTTACGGCGACCTGGCACGTCTGTCGTCGTTGTCGGTTGTCTGCGTGACGTAACATTGATCACACGGCAGAGCGAGCATCCTCTAGTGTTATGTGTTATGTCCATGGAACATACTCACACTCCAGCTCTACTCGGAACTATTTATACCTTTTTTAACTTATTAAAGATTATTATCGCATTACTGACGCCGGTAAGAGTTAATGCTGATTAAAAATTCAATTTGCGTGCTACGCTGGATTCTTCGCTTTTGTTATTTAATTAGTTGGCTTTTCGGGTAAAGACTAAGTAATTGACTGGTTATATTTATATTGCGTGACTTTTTTTAATTATTTCAATAAATGGAGACTCGAAATTTTTAAAGTTTTTTTTTTTTTTTTTTTTTTTTAGATAAAATTCCGAGAGTTTACGGGTAAAAATAGATAACAGTACTGCATAATTTGAATAATTATGCGGTTGTGATTACTAAAAGTCGTAAATTATTTTCATTGATTTTTTTAAATACTTTTTGTTTAATTGTAGGTAATCAAAAAAATTATCTTCTTATTTTAAAATAAAATTTTTTTTTACTGAAAAAAAAAAAATTCAATTTTAAATTAATAAAATTTTTATAAAAATTATTAAAAAAAAAAACTAAATTTTCCTTTTTTTAAGACATTAAAATTTTTTTTACAAAAGATTATTCTTATTTTATTTATAACTTTCTATTAGCGCGCGAGATTGCTAACCATGCGACGCCTGGCGGCGAATTTTAGCAACTTTCTAAATTTTTTACTTTTGTAATTTTTTTTGAGTAATTTAAACATTAAAATTTTTAATAAAAAATAAGTTTTGTATAAAAAAATTCTAAAAATTACAGAGACTTAATTTTTGATGATTTTTTTGTTTTAAAATTAAAAAAAAAAAATTTTTCAAAATTCTGTAAGAATTTTTTTAAAAAAATTTACAAAATTATTAAATTTCTGTAAATAAAAAAAAAATTTCAGTTTGATTAAAAAACTTAAAAAAAAATTTTTTTCTTCAAAAAAATCAAAAAATTATTTTTTTTTTAATTATAAAATTAAAAAAAAAACTTAATTTCCCTTTTTTACGACATTAAAATTTTTTTTACAAAAGATTATTCGTATTCAATTTAAAACTTTCTATTAGCGCGCGAGATTGCTAACCATGCGACGCCTGGCGGCGAATTTTAGCAACTTTCTAAATTTTTTACTTTTGTAATTTTTTTTGAGTAATTTAAACATTAAAATTTTTAATAAAAAATAAGTTTTGTATAAAAAAATTCTAAAAATTACAGAGACTTAATTTTTGATGATTTTTTTGTTTTAAAATTAAAAAAAAAAAATTTTTCAAAATTCTGTAAGAATTTTTTTAAAAAAATTTACAAAATTATTAAATTTCTGTAAATAAAAAAAAAATTTCAGTTTGATTAAAAAACTTAAAAAAAAATTTTATTCTTCAAAAAAATCAAAAAATTATTTTTTTTTTAATTATAAAATTAAAAAAAAAACTTAATTTCCCTTTTTTACGACATTAAAATTTTTTTTACAAAAGATTATTCGTATTCAATTTAAAACTTTCTATTAGCGCGCGAGATTGCTAACCATGCGACGCCTGGCGGCGAATTTTAGCAACTTTCTAAATTTTTTACTTTTGTAATTTTTTTTGAGTAATTTAAACATTAAAATTTTTAATAAAAAATAAGTTTTGTATAAAAAAATTCTAAAAATTACAGAGACTTAATTTTTGATGATTTTTTTGTTTTAAAATTAAAAAAAAAAAATTTTTCAAAATTCTGTAAGAATTTTTTTAAAAAAATTTACAAAATTATTAAATTTCTGTAAATAAAAAAAAAATTTCAGTTTGATTAAAAAACTTAAAAAAAAATTTTATTCTTCAAAAAAATCAAAAAATTATTTTTTTTTTAATTATAAAATTAAAAAAAAAACTTAATTTCCCTTTTTTACGACATTAAAATTTTTTTTACAAAAGATTATTCGTATTCAATTTAAAACTTTCTATTAGCGCGCGAGATTGCTAACCATGCGACGCCTGGCGGCGAATTTTAGCAACTTTCTAAATTTTTTACTTTTGTAATTTTTTTTGAGTAATTTAAACATTAAAATTTTTAATAAAAAATAAGTTTTGTATAAAAAAATTCTAAAAATTACAGAGACTTAATTTTTGATGATTTTTTTGTTTTAAAATTAAAAAAAAAAAATTTTTCAAAATTCTGTAAGAATTTTTTTAAAAAAATTTACAAAATTATTAAATTTCTGTAAATAAAAAAAAAATTTCAGTTTGATTAAAAAACTTAAAAAAAAATTTTATTCTTCAAAAAAATCAAAAAATTATTTTTTTTTTAATTATAAAATTAAAAAAAAAACTTAATTTCCCTTTTTTACGACATTAAAATTTTTTTTACAAAAGATTATTCGTATTCAATTTAAAACTTTCTATTAGCGCGCGAGATTGCTAACCATGCGACGCCTGGCGGCGAATTTTAGCAACTTTCTAAATTTTTTACTTTTGTAATTTTTTTTGAGTAATTTAAACATTAAAATTTTTAATAAAAAATAAGTTTTGTATAAAAAAATTCTAAAAATTACAGAGACTTAATTTTTGATGATTTTTTTGTTTTAAAATTAAAAAAAAAAAATTTTTCAAAATTCTGTAAGAATTTTTTTAAAAAAATTTACAAAATTATTAAATTTCTGTAAATAAAAAAAAAATTTCAGTTTGATTAAAAAACTTAAAAAAAAATTTTATTCTTCAAAAAAATCAAAAAATTATTTTTTTTTTAATTATAAAATTAAAAAAAAAACTTAATTTCCCTTTTTTACGACATTAAAATTTTTTTTACAAAAGATTATTCGTATTCAATTTAAAACTTTCTATTAGCGCGCGAGATTGCTAACCATGCGACGCCTGGCGGCGAATTTTAGCAACTTTCTAAATTTTTTACTTTTGTAATTTTTTTTGAGTAATTTAAACATTAAAATTTTTAATAAAAAATAAGTTTTGTATAAAAAAATTCTAAAAATTACAGAGACTTAATTTTTGATGATTTTTTTGTTTTAAAATTAAAAAAAAAAAATTTTTCAAAATTCTGTAAGAATTTTTTTAAAAAAATTTACAAAATTATTAAATTTCTGTAAATAAAAAAAAAATTTCAGTTTGATTAAAAAACTTAAAAAAAAATTTTATTCTTCAAAAAAATCAAAAAATTATTTTTTTTTTAATTATAAAATTAAAAAAAAAACTTAATTTCCCTTTTTTACGACATTAAAATTTTTTTTACAAAAGATTATTCGTATTCAATTTAAAACTTTCTATTAGCGCGCGAGATTGCTAACCATGCGACGCCTGGCGGCGAATTTTAGCAACTTTCTAAATTTTTTACTTTTGTAATTTTTTTTGAGTAATTTAAACATTAAAATTTTTAATAAAAAATAAGTTTTGTATAAAAAAATTCTAAAAATTACAGAGACTTAATTTTTGATGATTTTTTTGTTTTAAAATTAAAAAAAAAAAATTTTTCAAAATTCTGTAAGAATTTTTTTAAAAAAATTTACAAAATTATTAAATTTCTGTAAATAAAAAAAAAATTTCAGTTTGATTAAAAAACTTAAAAAAAAATTTTATTCTTCAAAAAAATCAAAAAATTATTTTTTTTTTAATTATAAAATTAAAAAAAAAACTTAATTTCCCTTTTTTACGACATTAAAATTTTTTTTACAAAAGATTATTCGTATTCAATTTAAAACTTTCTATTAGCGCGCGAGATTGCTAACCATGCGACGCCTGGCGGCGAATTTTAGCAACTTTCTAAATTTTTTACTTTTGTAATTTTTTTTGAGTAATTTAAACATTAAAATTTTTAATAAAAAATAAGTTTTGTATAAAAAAATTCTAAAAATTACAGAGACTTAATTTTTGATGATTTTTTTGTTTTAAAATTAAAAAAAAAAAATTTTTCAAAATTCTGTAAGAATTTTTTTAAAAAAATTTACAAAATTATTAAATTTCTGTAAATAAAAAAAAAATTTCAGTTTGATTAAAAAACTTAAAAAAAAATTTTATTCTTCAAAAAAATCAAAAAATTATTTTTTTTTTAATTATAAAATTAAAAAAAAAACTTAATTTCCCTTTTTTACGACATTAAAATTTTTTTTACAAAAGATTATTCGTATTCAATTTAAAACTTTCTATTAGCGCGCGAGATTGCTAACCATGCGACGCCTGGCGGCGAATTTTAGCAACTTTCTAAATTTTTTACTTTTGTAATTTTTTTTGAGTAATTTAAACATTAAAATTTTTAATAAAAAATAAGTTTTGTATAAAAAAATTCTAAAAATTACAGAGACTTAATTTTTGATGATTTTTTTGTTTTAAAATTAAAAAAAAAAAATTTTTCAAAATTCTGTAAGAATTTTTTTAAAAAAATTTACAAAATTATTAAATTTCTGTAAATAAAAAAAAAATTTCAGTTTGATTAAAAAACTTAAAAAAAAATTTTATTCTTCAAAAAAATCAAAAAATTATTTTTTTTTTAATTATAAAATTAAAAAAAAAACTTAATTTCCCTTTTTTACGACATTAAAATTTTTTTTACAAAAGATTATTCGTATTCAATTTAAAACTTTCTATTAGCGCGCGAGATTGCTAACCATGCGACGCCTGGCGGCGAATTTTAGCAACTTTCTAAATTTTTTACTTTTGTAATTTTTTTTGAGTAATTTAAACATTAAAATTTTTAATAAAAAATAAGTTTTGTATAAAAAAATTCTAAAAATTACAGAGACTTAATTTTTGATGATTTTTTTGTTTTAAAATTAAAAAAAAAAAATTTTTCAAAATTCTGTAAGAATTTTTTTAAAAAAATTTACAAAATTATTAAATTTCTGTAAATAAAAAAAAAATTTCAGTTTGATTAAAAAACTTAAAAAAAAATTTTATTCTTCAAAAAAATCAAAAAATTATTTTTTTTTTAATTATAAAATTAAAAAAAAAACTTAATTTCCCTTTTTTACGACATTAAAATTTTTTTTACAAAAGATTATTCGTATTCAATTTAAAACTTTCTATTAGCGCGCGAGATTGCTAACCATGCGACGCCTGGCGGCGAATTTTAGCAACTTTCTAAATTTTTTACTTTTGTAATTTTTTTTGAGTAATTTAAACATTAAAATTTTTAATAAAAAATAAGTTTTGTATAAAAAAATTCTAAAAATTACAGAGACTTAATTTTTGATGATTTTTTTGTTTTAAAATTAAAAAAAAAAAATTTTTCAAAATTCTGTAAGAATTTTTTTAAAAAAATTTACAAAATTATTAAATTTCTGTAAATAAAAAAAAAATTTCAGTTTGATTAAAAAACTTAAAAAAAAATTTTATTCTTCAAAAAAATCAAAAAATTATTTTTTTTTTAATTATAAAATTAAAAAAAAAACTTAATTTCCCTTTTTTACGACATTAAAATTTTTTTTACAAAAGATTATTCGTATTCAATTTAAAACTTTCTATTAGCGCGCGAGATTGCTAACCATGCGACGCCTGGCGGCGAATTTTAGCAACTTTCTAAATTTTTTACTTTTGTAATTTTTTTTGAGTAATTTAAACATTAAAATTTTTAATAAAAAATAAGTTTTGTATAAAAAAATTCTAAAAATTACAGAGACTTAATTTTTGATGATTTTTTTGTTTTAAAATTAAAAAAAAAAAATTTTTCAAAATTCTGTAAGAATTTTTTTAAAAAAATTTGTAAAGTAAAAAAAAAAAAAAAAAAAAAACTATAGAGCAATTATTTATTTATAGTTTACAAAAGCAATTTCTCGGGCATTTCAGACATTAAGACGTTGATTCAAGTTGATTGATGTAAGATTGAGCTAAAAAATGATTTTTATACCCAAAGTTACTATCATAAGACGTTAGTTCGTGACTGTAAGCCATTTCTCAGTGAAAATTGAGGAGCTTACTACGTACACTAGAAATACATATTCAAGATATTCCCCCGGGAATCAACATCGATTTTTCATCCTCTTTTTTTGCACTTGGAGACAAATTTTCCAAAGCTCTAGTCTGCCGTATTTTATTATAAACACTGAATAGTAAACGGCTTATAACAACAATACAAAAATAATAATAACAATAATATTATTATTATTTATTATCTAAGCTTTTTATAATTTTCTTTAGGATTTATTTTACAATAAAATTATGTAATTAAATTTAGCAATAATAATAATAATAATAATAATAATAATAATAATAATAATAATAATAATAATAATAATAATAATAATAATAATAATAATAATAATAATA